>CM067298.1:94748434-94830118 GCA_034231615.1 Meghimatium bilineatum
ACCTAATTATCGAATTTTAAAGCGTTTCTTTTTCTACGTTTGTTCTCAAATTCCTTCTGGATATTCTCAAATTCCTGCTGGTCAGTTGGATGTTGCGAAAAGAACAAAATGGGTTATATTATTGTTAACGTCTGCTATATTTTCGTATTTAGAGCTGATATCCTACTACAGCTTGCCTTATTGGTAACTTTTACCAATGAGTTAGCCAACTCCTTTCCCAAATCTCCTTAGTGGCCTCTTACCACATCCATGTCAGGTGAAAATGTTGCTATTTTTCGCTTCTCTTTCGAGCGTAAAGTTACTGCTTGACAGAGCTAATAGACGCATTGTCTCAATTTTCCTGGCGCGTATGTGCTAGTTGTCTAGTTCGACGAGTCCGGGCGAATCTTGTTTGTTACTATGTGATTTGCACATTTATTCAAACTCAAATTACTAAGAGTTTATCAGAATTATTATATATCATTATCAATTCCGTCCCTGGAGATCATGCGTGTGGAGTGTATGTCCATAGAGTGTTAGTCATGTGGCTAAGCAGTATCTTCTATGGCCGTAAAGACTGATCTCTGAGTGAGGCTCAATGTAATTTTTCGCTGGCGATCTTGGTTTCCACTGCAAGCTTTCTTTGTTCCCTTTATTAGTGGTCAGCTCACGAATCCTCTCGTTGGCGACTGCAATAGCCATAGTGGACTATTTGTTCCCATATGCCTCTGTCTCCCGCTAACTCTTCCCAGTCTGCAAAAGTAGTGTATGCTGCATGTAATGATACGTGGGTCAGTTGGTCAGTTGGGTCAGTTGGGTCAGTTCCGGGTCAGTTGGTCAGTTGGGTCAGTTCCGGGTCAGTTGGTCAGTTCCTGGTCAGTTGGTCAGTTCCTGGTCAGTTGGTCAGTTCCGGGTCAGTTGGTCAGTTTCTGGTCATTTGGTCAGTTTGATATGACATGATATGCCATGATATGACATGATATGCCATGATATGCCATGATATGACATGATATGACATGATATGACATGATAAGACATGATAAGGTACCAGATCCAATAAGGTGAGCGGATCGCGGGTGGTCGCGGGCGGGGCGTGGTCCCGATACCGGCGGGGCGTGGTCCCGATACCGGCGGTGCGGCGCGGGTGGGGCGGGCGGCGCGGTCCCCGACCCTGAAAACTGGAAAAGGGGTGGGTGGGATTTTCCCTTTAGATTTTGTGGTAAAGAAAACGTCTATGGAAAGTTACAATGAATGAGGTCAGTATAACCAGGTCATACGGTGGTGGGGTCATATATACCTCTACCATATGTAGATCTAGGTCAATTCCTTAGAAGGAATAGTACTGACGTGTGTGCCCACCAGCAAAACACCATAAAACTTTACGATACAAGGTCGATTAGCCATCTGGTGGGGCACGGAAACTTACAGTGAATGTTGTCAGCATAACCCGATTACGCCGTCGGGGTCATCCATAACACTACTCTATTTAGCTCTGGTTCAAACTGTACGATGACATAACAGAGATACATACATTTCCACAGAGAAAATGGGGGTGGACACTTAGAAAGAATGAGGTCAGCATAACCGGGTTACGCTGTCGGGGTCATCCATAATACTACCCTATTTAGATCTGGTTCAAACTGTACGATGACATAACACAGACGCGTACTTTTCCACAGAGAAAATGGGCTGGAAACTTAGAAAGAATGAGGTCAGCATAACCGGGTTAAAAGGTGGAGGTCATATATACCTCTACCATATTTAGATCTAGGGCAATTCCTTAGAAGGAATAGTACTGCTGTGTGTGGCACTTGTGTTTAAAATTCAAATTCCGACCAGCCAAAAACACAATAAAACTTTACGTTTCAAGGTTGATTAGCCATCTGGTGGGACACGGAAACTTACACCAAATGTTGTCAGCATAACCCCGGTTACGCTGTCGGGGTCATCAATAACACTACCCTATTTAGCTCTGTTTCATTGTGTTGAAGCTCAAATTATGTTCCGAAAAACATTGTAAAGCACGAGGCTACAAGGTCAATTAGCCATCTATTAGCTCACGGGCTATTTAAATATATGCTAATTAGCGTACTTTTCCACAAAGAAAACGATACGGGAATCTTAGCACGAATGATGTCAGCATAATCCGATCACGCAACCAGTATATGAAAGTGAACACCCTTTATCTATCTTAGCTGTCTCTGTATATAATCACTATAAGCATGGTTGGTGTCCGAATGTAGGGATTTCGTTTTGTGATCATGCTATATTATTATTAATGATATTAATATACTGATACAAATGTTATTTAAATTATTAGTTTGAATTTCAAACAGTATTTAACAAAAATATTTCCAGCTTTATGAAATAGTTTAAAAGGAAAAATAAATCCCTATATAAACTCCTGTGATAAACCACAGGTAAAGTGTAACGGCTTCATCACTGGCTCGAGACGGCGTACGCGTGTCATCGATAATCACCAAGCGTGACGGCTTGACCACAGTGTAAAATGTATTAGAGTAACACAGACACTGACAAAATAATTGGGGGTAATTATAAGAAAACATATATATATGCATGAAGCATACATAAGCGTGAACATGTCGCATTCATAACATTCCTTGAATTACTGAAAACGGTTAAAAATTAGTCTTACTATTAAACAATGAAAATTTTTAAAAACTGGTCTGTTAAATGCTTACAATACGGCCACCTGGTAGAGATTAACACCTTCTGTTATGACTAGCGTCTCTGGCATCTTTATTACCATAATTTTGAATATTTGTAAACCTCACTATACAACACGATTTAGCGCTGTGTTATGAGTGTTCTCAAACTCCTAAGTCTTCGTACATATATAGTTAAATATACCTTGGTGTAAGAATTAGAAATTGTACCAAATTAATACAAGTTCATTATTACAGGCCCTCAATATATATATATATATATATATATATATATATATATATATGTGGCTGTTTTTCTTTCCGTTCTTCCTAGCTTCGGCCTTTTCTTTTGTTTATCTTCATGTTAAAGGTTTGGTATGTTTGATGTAATCTGGGTGTTTATCTTTGTATGTGTTCTTATGACGCTGGTAGTAGTGATTGGTCGTCTGCGAAGCGCAATTCGTTGAGTTATCTCTTATATTGTTTTCTTCAGTTGTTTTTGCTGCTTTGGTGATGTGATCTAAGTATGTTATATATAGATGGCCACACACACACACACATACTTACAGATATTTTCAAAGCTCTGTTGCGTGTTTAAATCTTTACAAAAGAAACATTTGACATATATGCACATTCTCAAACTCCCCCCTTACAGTTGAGTGCTTCTAAGTTGTTATCAAACACGGTTCGGGGTTGCCACACAATTGGAGTTATTAATAAACAATCTTTTTAATGTTAAATTTTAAAGAAAGGAGCGCATTAATCATAATATGAATAAGGGTCTCCACACATTCTTCTGTGCCTTGGCCAATGGTTCTCATTATTTTATGCTTATATTCAAGTGCTTCTCACATTGTAAAATTGAAAATTATGGTGCTGGGTGGTTAATATAACTCATATAACAAAAAGGTTCTCAGTATATTCACACTAGCTTCTATCATATTCTACCCTGTTTAATATTTTCTTAGTATGTTCTCACTAGGCTCTGCAACTATTTTCTCACTTCACGCTTTAGCCATGGTCGCCGGGTGGTCTCTGTATGAGTTTCAACTATGTTCTACCATATTATCAGTATGGTCTCGCTAGCTTCTAACATTGTCTACTTTGGGTCAATATTTTCTTAGTATATTCTCGGTAGGTTCTTCAATTATGTTTTCAGTCCCCGCTTCAATTATGGTATCTCTCTTTAAGTTATTGTTTCTTTGCCAACAGTTCTCATAATAACATATATCCCACACCACAAACGTCATGTTTATCAGTTTTCTGAATTAGCAGTTCTATACCCATAATAGTTACCCTACCTTTAAATAACACAGAGGAAAAGGCCAAGGGTTCTCACACCTTTAGGGTGGTTTGGGTGCTTGAATTAACTTGACTAGCTTATGACCCCAAACCATGATGGGGTTTCTAATGTTATCTTGGTCTGTGTATAACCCTTGTATAAATCAGTTCTGGGCTCAGCAGGGCTACCTATATCGAATATATAGAGAGCGAAGGTTCTGTTCTTCATGATCTGTGGATAACTTCTGAGTTCTGTACCGGTCAATAACTTGAACCTCTGTAGTTTATAGAAGCTTTCTTTGTAACAAGACAAAGTATATAGTACAACGAACCAGACAATACACATATACAAATATAACAATGATTAAACCCGAACCATAAAAACGTGACAGACATATTTGTTCAGAGATATAAATCATATTTATTTTATGATTCGCATACCTTTTTCCAAAATAATTAAGAAAGAATAAAAAGAGGTTCATGGTATAATTGACTGTTCATAGGAGTCACAGTTGGTTGTAGTTTTCGTCTCCTGGTTGGCTTCTTCTTTTTCTGTTCTGGTTGGTTGTGGGTTGCTACAGGCATCTCAGGTACATATGTGGGTTCGTAGTCGGTCGTGAGATACATCTCTAGATTACCAAAATACTACTCTGTGGGTGTAGACATTTTGTTGGCTGTATTAGTAACTGTGTTTGCAGCTGGAGCAGTTGAATCGGTTTTTGTGCCAAAAACACCACACACTCTATCAAATTCTTTCAGAATGACCTCTCGGAGGTCTACGAGGTCTACAAATTCTTGACGACTCATTGTGATGCCGGTTCTAGTTGGATACTTTATATTTGCATCACCATAGTAACGCCGAACATGGATAAGTGGTCTCTTGAATGATGTTACGGCTACATCATTAACACCATCACCTAATGGTTTATCATATCATTGCCTCTGGAAAAATAGGTAGTTGAGGACCTCATATTCCTAATTATTGAAATGACAGTACACCATATTGAAATGACAGTTTATTTTCCCAGTGTGTGACTGTGAAACGTGGAAATATAAGCGGCAGTGACACATCAAGCCCTTTTAACATTAATAGAGCAAGGACAAATGGTGAGTTAGTCAACTTAATCATTGGGCTGGTTCAAAGCTTTTTTTTTTGAAATGATGAGGTCTGTCTAAAGTGTAAGCCTGACTATTATTTCTTCCCTGTTCGTAGTGATCTATGATCTTACGCCTATGGGTGCTATCAAGCAAGGGTGAAATGACTAGCTCAAGCTCATTGACCCGCCTTTGAAACAGTTCCCGGTCTAAAGCAAAATATCTTCTTGTGTAATGATGAGCTTCAGCCACAAAAATATAGGTAGTTATCAATTTACCCCCTGTAGCAAAATGAACCTGTAGAGTAAACAAGAGGAATATCCATTAGCTCGGCTTGTTACACTTACTTATAGGTTAGCACACTTAAGAAAAGAAAGTTCGCATCAGCTGTACGTGCATATTATTATACACTAGTTACTCCACCATGGATATAATCCGCCCCCGGTGTAGTGATATCATAGGAAGAAAAAGTACCACGACAAAATAGTCTCTGTTCGGTAATGATATTATTATTATTATTTTTTTTTTTTTTCAAAGGTTAGCCTAAACACAAACAACTAAACTCCAATTACCGCCTTACAACAACAACCAATATATGTATACATACACATAATACCTTTCTACGACCCTGTTTGCTTTCAGTTCCTGAGACAGCGTGACAACGGGCGATGGTAGTGGTAGGATAATCATGCTCCCATTTAGCATTAATCTGACTAAGTGATGGTAAACATGATTCTAGACTATTGGTCCCTGACTCACCAGCTAGATGAATGGTTTCTGTCTCGGATGATGGGTCTGATACGGCTTCACTTCTGGGTTTAAAGAGCGTGGCTAGCGTTAAAGGTGAATTAAAGACAGAGCAGCTTATCGGGGACATCGACATATCTTCATTGTCTGACCACCCATCACTGTCTTCATTACTACCAACGCCCTCAGTTGCCTCAGAAGCTGAACACCAAGAAAAAAGGCTCCCAAGTGGACATCTAACGAGTTGCATTTTCACTGGCGACGTTGGTCGTATCGGCTTTTTGTTGTTGGGGTTTAAAAGACACTAATTATGGAGAAGCCACACCTACCAGCTGCCTACGGGTAATGTTAGTGCCTATAAGAGTGAAGTGTATTATAGGGTTTGTGTGCCGCCTTCAACATTAACCGCTACCAGTAATAATCTGCCGAACTAGCTAAACTCACCCGCACCGCATAAACAATAGCTAAACATATAGGGTAGCTTGTTATGGGGTTGTACCTGAGCAATACGTAGTGAAAATTTTATTAGTGTGTAACCTATACATAAAGGATGAAAAAAGGCTACCCTTCGTCATTGTCTTAAACATGCACACCTCTGAGAATGACATCTCAGCACGGGCTATAAATACGAAAGCATATGATTCTGATACTAACAAACGAGCAAACACCTAGTTTTATATACGAACCAGCTACACCAATCGCCTGTATTGCACTATTGAAGCACAACCGAATAGGCAATACAGGTTTTGTACTGTGCACACACTTGGAGTAACCCATTCATCCCATTGGGTGATGTGTGTATATTTGTAGGACCAAACATTTTAAAAAAATCATACGTTATCGGCACTTACTAATAGAAACTACCGGAACTTGGTCATTTTGAAGAATGACTTATGTAAGTAATGTTGTTAATATCTGAACAGGTGGTTTGTTATTCTAACAGGATTTTCAATCATAGTATTGTTTTTGGCTCTTCTTCTTCAGACATGGGTTAACGGGCACATTCGCTACCTTTTCTATGGTATTTTGATGTTAAATTTAATATCTGACATGTGTGAAATTCTATAGGGTCTTGGTTGTTGGTCCGTTTTGGTAGTTGCCAGCATGTGGGCGTGGAAAAAAGTTGGTGTAAATGTGAATACATTTGTGTATTTTTGGTGTGTATAGATACACTAACATCCCGGTGATATATTTGGGTCGTATTTATTACTATTGTTGTGCTCGTTGTATATGTATATTGTTTGAGCTGTGTATGTATAGCCTGATTATGAGTTAGGGCTAACTATGTTTGTTATCTGCTTGGGAATTGGCTTATTTACGCAGTCCATCTATTTTCCACAGACTAAGACGTCCACCAAAACCTTCCGGTGTGTTCAATGCTTGAAACCATTCAGTCGCCTTTACACACTGCAAAGACATACACAAGATCTTCACCTTAAAAAAAAGACATAACTGTAATTTTTGTGTTAATGTTTACACAGACGCTTCAACATTAAGACAGCACAAACAGAAGTGTCATACACCCCAATTAGTAACAACGGATGGGACTTTTAAACCTAGCGAGGGGCATCATAGTAATTTAACACCAACCAAGAACATGATACTAGTTGATCCCCAGGTGGTCGACACCTTGCTGTATAAAACAGTCTATAAACCACCTGCTTCTTTAACTGATTCTACGGGTGAGTTGGACCAAGATATGCGGGCGGTTTTATCTCGTGGTGATTTAACCAATCATGAAAAATCTACACTATACCAAAAAACATTACAACAGTATTTGAATCGACTCAGTCAATACAAAAACATACCGATGAAGCTATTAGAGAGCACGCAGTGTTCGGTACCAAGTGCCTTAATACAGAAAGATGAAGAACCCACTGAGAAAATTCCCGAGAAAGGCGAAGTGATGTCTAAGATGCCACTGCTTCAACATAGGCGGGTATCTAAAAGAACAAAATGTAAAACAATGGACAAAAGTCTGATTTGGGATAAGTGGTAGAAAAACTGTAGAAGGCAACGCCCCATTACACAACAACTTATCGCCTGTTTAAACTAATATGATACTTATATATTATATATATATATATTACATTAATAAGCAAAATAAAATAAGAAAACCACAACCATGTTGTTGTATTTTGTCTGTATTTGTGTGTATGTGTGTGTGTGTGCCTGTGTAAAAAAAAAAAGATTGCTCATAAACATAAAAAAACTATGCCGATTTCCCTCCTAGCACGGGATCCCATGTAGATACAGGATAAAAGACCCCCCGTGCTGCACGGGCCCGTGTAACACGGGTTTCTCATCTTGGACCTACACGGGATCCCGTGCTAGGAGGGAAATCGGCATAGTTTTTTTATGTTTATGAGCAATCTTTTTTTTTTACACAGGCACACACACACACATACACACAAATACAGACAAAATACAACAACATGGTTGTGGTTTTCTTATTTTATTTTGCTTATTAATGTAATATATATATATATATATATAAGTATCATATTAGTTTAAACAGGCGATAAGTTGTTGTGTAATGGGGCGTTGCCTTCTACAGTTTTTCTACCACTTATCCCAAATCAGACTTTTGTCCATTGTTTTACATTTTGTTCTTTTAGATACCCGCCCTATGTTGAAGCAGTGGCATCTTAGACATCACTTCGCCTTTCTCGGGAATTTTCTCAGTGGGTTCTTCATCTTTCTGTATTAAGGCACTTGGTACCGAACACTGCGTGCTCTCTAATAGCTTCATCGGTATGTTTTTGTATTGACTGAGTCGATTCAAATACTGTTGTAATGTTTTTTGGTATAGTGTAGATTTTTCATGATTGGTTAAATCACCACGAGATAAAACCGCCCGCATATCTTGGTCCAACTCACCCGTAGAATCAGTTAAAGAAGCAGGTGGTTTATAGACTGTTTTATACAGCAAGGTGTCGACCACCTGGGGATCAACTAGTATCATGTTCTTGGTTGGTGTTAAATTACTATGATGCCCCTCGCTAGGTTTAAAAGTCCCATCCGTTGTTACTAATTGGGGTGTATGACACTTCTGTTTGTGCTGTCTTAATGTTGAAGCGTCTGTGTAAACATTAACACAAAAATTACAGTTATGTCTTTTTTTTAAGGTGAAGATCTTGTGTATGTCTTTGCAGTGTGTAAAGGCGACTGAATGGTTTCAAGCATTGAACACACCGGAAGGTTTTGGTGGACGTCTTAGTCTGTGGAAAATAGATGGACTGCGTAAATAAGCCAATTCCCAAGCAGATAACAAACATAGTTAGCCCTAACTCATAATCAGGCTATACATACACAGCTCAAACAATATACATATACAACGAGCACAACAATAGTAATAAATACGACCCAAATATATCACCGGGATGTTAGTGTATCTATACACACCAAAAATACACAAATGTATTCACATTTACACCAACTTTTTTCCACGCCCACATGCTGGCAACTACCAAAACGGACCAACAACCAAGACCCTATAGAATTTCACACATGTCAGATATTAAATTTAACATCAAAATACCA
Organism: Meghimatium bilineatum; assembly: GCA_034231615.1. Taxonomy (NCBI): domain Eukaryota; kingdom Metazoa; phylum Mollusca; class Gastropoda; order Stylommatophora; family Philomycidae; genus Meghimatium; species Meghimatium bilineatum. Next base: position 94,757,746 of record CM067298.1, read on the forward strand.
TAGAAAAGGTAGCGAATGTGCCGTTAACCCATGTCTGAAGAAGAAGAGCCAAAAACAATACTATGATTGAAAATCCTGTTAGAATAACAAACCACCTGTTCAGATATTAACAACATTACTTACATAAGTCATTCTTCAAAATGACCAAGTTCCGGTAGTTTCTATTAGTAAGTGCCGATAACGTATGATTTTTTTAAAATGTTTGGTCCTACAAATATACACACATCACCCAATGGGATGAATGGGTTACTCCAAGTGTGTGCACAGTACAAAACCTGTATTGCCTATTCGGTTGTGCTTCAATAGTGCAATACAGGCGATTGGTGTAGCTGGTTCGTATATAAAACTAGGTGTTTGCTCGTTTGTTAGTATCAGAATCATATGCTTTCGTATTTATAGCCCGTGCTGAGATGTCATTCTCAGAGGTGTGCATGTTTAAGACAATGACGAAGGGTAGCCTTTTTTCATCCTTTATGTATAGGTTACACACTATAAAATTTTCACTACGTATTGCTCAGGTACAACCCCATAACAAGCTACCCTATATGTTTAGCTATTGTTTATGCGGTGCGGGTGAGTTTAGCTAGTTCGGCAGATTATTACTGGTAGCGGTTAATGTTGAAGGCGGCACACAAACCCTATAATACACTTCACTCTTATAGGCACTAACATTACCCGTAGGCAGCTGGTAGGTGTGGCTTCTCCATAATTAGTGTCTTTTAAACCCCAACAACAAAAAGCCGATACGACCAACGTCGCCAGTGAAAATGCAACTCGTTAGATGTCCACTTGGGAGCCTTTTTTCTTGGTGTTCAGCTTCTGAGGCAACTGAGGGCGTTGGTAGTAATGAAGACAGTGATGGGTGGTCAGACAATGAAGATATGTCGATGTCCCCGATAAGCTGCTCTGTCTTTAATTCACCTTTAACGCTAGCCACGCTCTTTAAACCCAGAAGTGAAGCCGTATCAGACCCATCATCCGAGACAGAAACCATTCATCTAGCTGGTGAGTCAGGGACCAATAGTCTAGAATCATGTTTACCATCACTTAGTCAGATTAATGCTAAATGGGAGCATGATTATCCTACCACTACCATCGCCCGTTGTCACGCTGTCTCAGGAACTGAAAGCAAACAGGGTCGTAGAAAGGTATTATGTGTATGTATACATATATTGGTTGTTGTTGTAAGGCGGTAATTGGAGTTTAGTTGTTTGTGTTTAGGCTAACCTTTGAAAAAAAAAAATAATAATAATAATAATATCATTACCGAACAGAGACTATTTTGTCGTGGTACTTTTTCTTCCTATGATATCACTACACCGGGGGCGGATTATATCCATGGTGGAGTAACTAGTGTATAATAATATGCACGTACAGCTGATGCGAACTTTCTTTTCTTAAGTGTGCTAACCTATAAGTAAGTGTAACAAGCCGAGCTAATGGATATTCCTCTTGTTTACTCTACAGGTTCATTTTGCTACAGGGGGTAAATTGATAACTACCTATATTTTTGTGGCTGAAGCTCATCATTACACAAGAAGATATTTTGCTTTAGACCGGGAACTGTTTCAAAGGCGGGTCAATGAGCTTGAGCTAGTCATTTCACCCTTGCTTGATAGCACCCATAGGCGTAAGATCATAGATCACTACGAACAGGGAAGAAATAATAGTCAGGCTTACACTTTAGACAGACCTCATCATTTCAAAAAAAAAAGCTTTGAACCAGCCCAATGATTAAGTTGACTAACTCACCATTTGTCCTTGCTCTATTAATGTTAAAAGGGCTTGATGTGTCACTGCCGCTTATATTTCCACGTTTCACAGTCACACACTGGGAAAATAAACTGTCATTTCAATATGGTGTACTGTCATTTCAATAATTAGGAATATGAGGTCCTCAACTACCTATTTTTCCAGAGGCAATGATATGATAAACCATTAGGTGATGGTGTTAATGATGTAGCCGTAACATCATTCAAGAGACCACTTATCCATGTTCGGCGTTACTATGGTGATGCAAATATAAAGTATCCAACTAGAACCGGCATCACAATGAGTCGTCAAGAATTTGTAGACCTCGTAGACCTCCGAGAGGTCATTCTGAAAGAATTTGATAGAGTGTGTGGTGTTTTTGGCACAAAAACCGATTCAACTGCTCCAGCTGCAAACACAGTTACTAATACAGCCAACAAAATGTCTACACCCACAGAGTAGTATTTTGGTAATCTAGAGATGTATCTCACGACCGACTACGAACCCACATATGTACCTGAGATGCCTGTAGCAACCCACAACCAACCAGAACAGAAAAAGAAGAAGCCAACCAGGAGACGAAAACTACAACCAACTGTGACTCCTATGAACAGTCAATTATACCATGAACCTCTTTTTATTCTTTCTTAATTATTTTGGAAAAAGGTATGCGAATCATAAAATAAATATGATTTATATCTCTGAACAAATATGTCTGTCACGTTTTTATGGTTCGGGTTTAATCATTGTTATATTTGTATATGTGTATTGTCTGGTTCGTTGTACTATATACTTTGTCTTGTTACAAAGAAAGCTTCTATAAACTACAGAGGTTCAAGTTATTGACCGGTACAGAACTCAGAAGTTATCCACAGATCATGAAGAACAGAACCTTCGCTCTCTATATATTCGATATAGGTAGCCCTGCTGAGCCCAGAACTGATTTATACAAGGGTTATACACAGACCAAGATAACATTAGAAACCCCATCATGGTTTGGGGTCATAAGCTAGTCAAGTTAATTCAAGCACCCAAACCACCCTAAAGGTGTGAGAACCCTTGGCCTTTTCCTCTGTGTTATTTAAAGGTAGGGTAACTATTATGGGTATAGAACTGCTAATTCAGAAAACTGATAAACATGACGTTTGTGGTGTGGGATATATGTTATTATGAGAACTGTTGGCAAAGAAACAATAACTTAAAAGAGAGATACCATAATTGAAGCGGGGACTGAAAACATAATTGAAGAACCTACCGAGAATATACTAAGAAAATATTGACCCAAAGTAGACAATGTTAGAAGCTAGCGAGACCATACTGATAATATGGTAGAACATAGTTGAAACTCATACAGAGACCACCCGGCGACCATGGCTAAAGCGTGAAGTGAGAAAATAGTTGCAGAGCCTAGTGAGAACATACTAAGAAAATATTAAACAGGGTAGAATATGATAGAAGCTAGTGTGAATATACTGAGAACCTTTTTGTTATATGAGTTATATTAACCACCCAGCACCATAATTTTCAATTTTACAATGTGAGAAGCACTTGAATATAAGCATAAAATAATGAGAACCATTGGCCAAGGCACAGAAGAATGTGTGGAGACCCTTATTCATATTATGATTAATGCGCTCCTTTCTTTAAAATTTAACATTAAAAAGATTGTTTATTAATAACTCCAATTGTGTGGCAACCCCGAACCGTGTTTGATAACAACTTAGAATCACTCAACTGTAAGGGGGGGAGTTTGAGAATGTGCATATATGTCAAATGTTTCTTTTGTAAAGATTTAAACACGCAACAGAGCTTTGAAAATATCTGTAAGTATGTGTGTGTGTGTGTGGCCATCTATATATAACATACTTAGATCACATCACCAAAGCAGCAAAAACAACTGAAGAAAACAATATAAGAGATAACTCAACGAATTGCGCTTCGCAGACGACCAATCACTACTACCAGCGTCATAAGAACACATACAAAGATAAACACCCAGATTACATCAAACATACCAAACCTTTAACATGAAGATAAACAAAAGAAAAGGCCGAAGCTAGGAAGAACGGAAAGAAAAACAGCCACATATATATATATATATATATATATATATATATATATATATATATATATATATATATATATATATATATATATATATATATATATATATATATATATATATATATATATATATATATATATATATATATATATATATATATATATATATATATATATATATATATATATATATATTGAGGGCCTGTAATAATGAAATTGTATTAATTTGGTACAATTTCTAATTCTTACACCAAGGTATATTTAACTATATATGTACGAAGACTTAGGGAGTTTGAGAACACTCATAACACAGCGCTAAATCGTGTTGTATAGTGAGGTTTACAAATATTCAAAATTATGGTAATAAAGATGCCAGAGACGCTAGTCATAACAGAAGGTGTTAATCTCTACCAGGTGGCCGTATTGTAAGCATTTAACAGACCAGTTTTTAAAAATTTTCATTGTTTAATAGTAAGACTAATTTTTAACCGTTTTCAGTAATTCAAGGAATGTTATGAATGCGACATGTTCACGCTTATGTATGCTTCATGCATATATATATGTTTCTTATAATTACCCCCAATTATTTTGTCAGTGTCTGTGTTACTCTAATACATTTTACACTGTGGTCAAGCCGTCACGCTTGGTGATTATCGATTGACACGCGTACGCCGTCTCGAGCCAGTGATGAAGCCGTTACACTTTACCTGTGGTTTATCACAGGAGTTTATATAGGGATTTATTTTTCCTTTTAAACTATTTCATAAAGCTGGAAATATTTTTGTTAAATACTGTTTGAAATTCAAACTAATAATTTAAATAACATTTGTATCAGTATATTAATATCATTAATAATAATATAGCATGATCACAAAACGAAATCCCTACATTCGGACACCAACCATGCTTATAGTGATTATATACAGAGACAGCTAAGATAGATAAAGGGTGTTCACTTTCATATACTGGTTGCGTGATCGGATTATGCTGACATCATTCGTGCTAAGATTCCCGTATCGTTTTCTTTGTGGAAAAGTACGCTAATTAGCATATATTTAAATAGCCCGTGAGCTAATAGATGGCTAATTGACCTTGTAGCCTCGTGCTTTACAATGTTTTTCGGAACATAATTTGAGCTTCAACACAATGAAACAGAGCTAAATAGGGTAGTGTTATTGATGACCCCGACAGCGTAACCGGGGTTATGCTGACAACATTTGGTGTAAGTTTCCGTGTCCCACCAGATGGCTAATCAACCTTGAAACGTAAAGTTTTATTGTGTTTTTGGCTGGTCGGAATTTGAATTTTAAACACAAGTGCCACACACAGCAGTACTATTCCTTCTAAGGAATTGCCCTAGATCTAAATATGGTAGAGGTATATATGACCTCCACCTTTTAACCCGGTTATGCTGACCTCATTCTTTCTAAGTTTCCAGCCCATTTTCTCTGTGGAAAAGTACGCGTCTGTGTTATGTCATCGTACAGTTTGAACCAGATCTAAATAGGGTAGTATTATGGATGACCCCGACAGCGTAACCCGGTTATGCTGACCTCATTCTTTCTAAGTGTCCACCCCATTTTCTCTGTGGAAATGTATGTATCTCTGTTATGTCATCGTACAGTTTGAACCAGAGCTAAATAGAGTAGTGTTATGGATGACCCCGACGGCGTAATCGGGTTATGCTGACAACATTCACTGTAAGTTTCCGTGCCCCACCAGATGGCTAATCGACCTTGTATCGTAAAGTTTTATGGTGTTTTGCTGGTGGGCACACACGTCAGTACTATTCCTTCTAAGGAATTGACCTAGATCTACATATGGTAGAGGTATATATGACCCCACCACCGTATGACCTGGTTATACTGACCTCATTCATTGTAACTTTCCATAGACGTTTTCTTTACCACAAAATCTAAAGGGAAAATCCCACCCACCCCTTTTCCAGTTTTCAGGGTCGGGGACCGCGCCGCCCGCCCCACCCGCGCCGCACCGCCGGTATCGGGACCACGCCCCGCCGGTATCGGGACCACGCCCCGCCCGCGACCACCCGCGATCCGCTCACCTTATTGGATCTGGTACCTTATCATGTCTTATCATGTCATATCATGTCATATCATGTCATATCATGGCATATCATGGCATATCATGTCATATCATGGCATATCATGTCATATCAAACTGACCAAATGACCAGAAACTGACCAACTGACCCGGAACTGACCAACTGACCAGGAACTGACCAACTGACCAGGAACTGACCAACTGACCCGGAACTGACCCAACTGACCAACTGACCCGGAACTGACCCAACTGACCCAACTGACCAACTGACCCACGTATCATTACATGCAGCATACACTACTTGCAAATTCACATGCCTTTATGTACCCTGAGTGGGATCTCAGAACTGCCCTGTTTCGAGTGTGCAGCCTTTCCTGCCAGGACAAACTAGGAGGTCTTCCTTCCGGGATATGGTCAAACTTATTGTCACCTATCACCCACATAACTCTGCCATCCCTCATGACATATTCTGACACATTCCTCTTCTTCAGTTAGATCCCAAAAGACATAATGTCTTCTGTGGCCCAGAATGCATTCGGGTGCCTCTATCTCCTGCTAATTCTTCCCAGTTGTTGTCTGCGATGTCACATGCCTTCACGTACTTCTAGCATGCATCCTTGAAGTGTAGTTTATATACAATATACTTTTCTGGCGTCAGTGTTCAGCTGTTAATGTCAAATATTTTTAGGAAGCCTCCCATATTTCACGCCTCAGATGTGACCCATTCATCTAGGACAAAGTTGACTTAGAAGACAATCTTTTCCCACCCGCAGTCATTCTCTCTTTCAATCAGTCTATTCATGTGGATATTTGTGTAGATTTCATGTTCATCAATTTGTTCAATCAACATGTAAACTTAAACTTCAAGTATACATTAGTCAACATAGTGATTATGATAGTCCTTGAATTTTAAAATACAAAAATTGTATCAGTTGCACAACCTCTAATATTGACTACATTTGATAAACTAATACAGTCCAAGATAACAATAGAAATACATACACATTTTAGAATGTTCTTCACTTGATGATAGCGCCCAGATGAATTACGACTTTGTCACTGTTATTCCCAAAGCTAAGTCGTTAAGTTTTCCTTGTTGGTTTTATCTGGGGTTTTTTTATTTGGAATTTTTTCCATAACTTTTACAAGTCTCTGGTGACTGTGTCACTAAATGTGGCGGTAGGATTCAATGTCACGATCTGGGCACTTTGCAGTAACTTTCTTTTTATATTGAGACATGCTGTAAATAAAGGTTCGATTTACTCCAGGCATTCCAGACACGGCTCGTCAGCAGGCTCTATCCCAGTGGAGATTATGGGGTGGGTTGATAGCCCTACACCAAACCTTCTCACAACATCGTCACATCATGGACGTGATGTAGCGGTCATAACAATCTTTTGAAACTCTTGACGATCTTGAGACAATCTTCCTGATTCATGAATGCCTTGTTCAGATGGTCTTTCATATCTTGCGTCCATCTTCCTCGTGGCGTACCTCCTTTTCGTGCCTGTCATTATCCCCTTTATTATGTTCTTTACTAGGCCTCATGATATACATGTAAAATGACAGTTTTACTACAGTATTCTGTGATATTTTTTCGTCCCAACAAAAGAACGTTGTCGTTTTCCTATCAATCTTTGGTTCAAAGTTATGACAGATTCAATCAACTGATTGGTTTGTATGTAGAGTATTAAAATCTCTTTATTGTAATTCACGCTTTTACACGATAGTGAACATTAGGACAAATAGATTGTATTGGGGCGTAGGACCATGTAATTTCAATGAACTGTATTATTCATTTAATGTTATCCAGTGTCCTTCAAAGTGCTACAGAACGATTCTATAAATATCATGGACAGAGAAAAAGAAGAATACATAAGTTTTAAAAATAATGAAATAATTTTAAAAAAATTTAAAGGGGGGGGGGTTGATTCTAAATACAATCATAAGATGGAAGCTACAGTACTTTGGACACTTAAGAGGCATGATGGCATACAAAGGCTGATGAGGGAAGAGCTCAAAAGAAGAAGAGGAAGACCAAGAAGACGATCAACCAGCAATATCGAATAATATATGGACATGTCTCTGGAAAATGCAGACCTTCTTGCCTCGGACAGAGGGGTGTACAGAGTATTCACGATGATGACAACGTTCTGGAAAGAATACGCCATTTTATCAGGGCCGTGGTTGCGATTACCTTAATGAGTGGGTTTTACCTAAAAATAAAACAAAATACGAAAAGGCCATCCGTGTTTAAATATGTTTACCTTCAGCGAATTAAAACACATAGACCGCAATAATTTTACTGCCAGATGATTACTAGCATTATCTTGTTTGTCTTCATGTGCCCGTAAAGTAACGTGAAAATAATGAGGTGAACCAAATGCTGTTTGATAGTCAATAAATGTATTATTTACGAAGACGGATATACAACCCATTGTTTTATCATTTTGCATGGTCATTGACGTGTGAAAAGTAACCTCACTACCCTTCTTCAAACATATTGCCTTCGTTCACAACATAAATTTGTTGTGAAGAAATCTCCCCACGAATTACAGAGATCGCCCGTGAGCGAGTAAGCTTTGAAGGGATCTGGTATAAACACGTAAATCATGAACAATTTTCAGCAATTAAATATTGCAGCTCTACAGTTGCACTACTTTTAACTCAGTAGTGGACGTTTATTTTTAATAAATTTACAAATGGATATGTGCCTATACCAACTTTATTTTTCGCATAATTTTATACTGTTAGAACATAATACGCAATTTTAAAAATCCCAAAAATTTATTTAAATCATTTTAAATTGTTTCAGTTGTCTTTGTGAAACATTTTCTTATAATATTTATAAGAAAAATTGGAATAAAAGTGCGGCATGTAAAACTACGGACATTTTTGCATATTTCATAAATCCGGCCATACTGTAAGCAACTTTAAGGCCTTAAAAAGAGGACATATCCTGAGAAAATGTTTAACCTTATAAGATACAGGCATGCGTGCTCCAAGACAATAGTTCTACGGGTGAATAAACTTTGAGAACCACCGCTCTACAGTTTCTGGTTTCAGTCCATAAGTTTACATAACGGATATTCAGTTTTCTGTGAATGAGATTTCTCGGTCTATTATGTCGTGTTCGGAGTTTGAAGGAAATGGTTTGTTCTTTGCCTGGCATTTGGTGGTAACGATGTTTGATGTATTCAGTTGAGTGGGTATGTTTCAACTATATCTTAACTTGTGCTTTCATCATATTTTTAAATTAGTGTTATATGTTACAGAAGCTCATCGGTAGATGTCTGCATAGAGTATGAGTGTTTGACATTTTATGATGTGAACACTAATGAGGTATTCAAGGAAATAACAAAATACACTTAGTAACAGACATAGTCAGGTATACAGAAAAACAGATAAATGGACGAATAATGATGATGATGAAGTATTCCTTTTAGTTAGATGTGAGCAGATAACTCTTGACAGCCCATAGCCTTTTAGTTAAATGTGAGCAGATAGCTCTTGACAGACCATGACCTTTAAGTTAGTTGTGAGCAGATAGTTCTTGACATTCCATGGCCTTTTAGTTAGATGTGAGCAGATAGCTCTTGACATCCCATGACATTTTAGTTAGATGTCAGCAGATATCACTTGACAGCTCATGTCCTTTTAGTTAAATGTGAGCACATAGTTCTTGATAACCCATAACCTTTCTGACAAAGAATAGGTCCTCCTCAGTTGAATAACTTAGGCAACATCCAAGCTCGTATAAGGTTTGATGTCTCATATACATCCTTGTTTTAGGGAGCCTTTGTGTATATGTTTAGTCCCCGGAATGGAGGTATTCCAGTGCGGAAATATCACGGTATCGTCACGTTCTATCAGAAGTGTAGCTTATTTTTCTGGATCAACATAATTCTTCATCATGCGTCAATAAGCTTTGTTGAGCCATCTGCTGTGAGGGTACACAATGACATTCCCCGCTACCTAGAAATCTTCCACAGATGTACAGAGGTGAAATCTGGACTGGCTTTAATGTTTTGTGTCTGCGATACTCCTGCAATAATCTGTGGGCCTTCCTTAATCTGTAAGAATTATTTGATAGAAGACAAAATTAAGAACATTAGACAAGACATGCATTTGACACGTGAGTGGGATACTACAGGATATACATCATGAAATACTATAACTCTTCTTCTTCTTCTTCTTTCTGTCCTCATGTACCTTTCGGTGTTAAGGGAGAGTGAGTGTACGGTCTTTTGCCCTTCTATTTGCCTCTTCTGCAGTTATATTTCCGAGTGTCTCTATCCACCTTTTACGAGGGAGTCCAATAGGTCGCCTGTTTTCGTATCGTTTGTTAAATGTTTTTTGGATAATACTTTGCTCTTTCTGTCTGGTTATGTAGCCGTACTTTTTAACTTGTTGTTTCTGGATTTGATCCCTAATTGTTTCCTTAGTGTTTCATCAATATTATAACTGTGAAGATGAATATTTCAAGGGTTTTCGCTGGAAGAAAAACCTCACTATATAGTCATGTTATCTACTAGAACTATACTGTTACGTTGCTGTTTTTCTGGTAGGATATGATAAGACCCACGTGCCTTCCTCATGCAAAGACAGATAGGCAGATATAGAAAGATGGATAAGTAGATAAATACATAAATACGTAGTTAAGTAATTAGGTAAGTAGGTAGATATATAGATACAGACAGATCTTAAGAATCAGTGGGGATTGATACAACATACAATAGAAGAGCAGTGTATATATATATATATATATAGCATTATAAGATGATCATTATTCTAGAATGTGCAGAGAAAAGGTAACAGAGGAACTAACTCTGAAGAGCAAAGTTAGATATTTATAATATGATACATTTACAAGAGGTATGGGTAACCAGTAACCAAGCTAGATAGGGACGACCAGGGCCTATCTAGCACCGGCTGTGAGCGTCACAAGCAGTCTCCAGAAAGCACCACAACCAAAATGAATTCAGTTTCTGTAAAATGGGGAATGGAGCGACAGAGCCATACATGCTTATGGAGTTAAAATACTTAGTTATATTCGATGTTATGTTGGAAGCGGTTTATATATATTATTCCATATATATTCCGTACCTCTCAAGGAAGAATGAAGCGATACACCGCCTGACAAGAGTACCACTCCTAGCACGTATCTCTATAAGTTTAAGAGATTGAACATGTTAAAATGAAATATTTACACGGAAAGTCCAGTTTTCATGATCAATTTTACCGTATTTGAAAGTACCTCATAACTCCCATAGAGCTTTTTGTTGATGACTGTCTTTGGTAATCTGATTTACTGTAATGCCGTCTTGTAGAATATATTCCGCAGTATGTGATGCATATCTACATGAACAGAGAGGTAATGGAACCAGTCTTAGTATATTTGAGTGATCGTTTAGTCTGTTTGTGCCCTGTCCTAGTGCAGAAGATGATAACATGCTCAGCTTTGTCGAGATAATAATAACTGCCTTTTGGGTGATCGACTTACCTAATAGCATTGATGATGGACCTCTTTTCCTGGTAGGACGTTGGATTCGAACCCACATAAGACAAGGAAAGAACTGGAGACCAAGTATATACAGGTAAAGACAACAAGTGTGTTTAAGACATATTATCCTCAGGGAGCGTAAAAGATTAATAAAACAGAGTATTCAAGAAAAAAGTATCACCTGTAAAATGTCCAACTCTGCCAGGGAAACACTGTGTCTGGCACTCGTATGTGCTTTGATATTCTTACTAGTTATCACACTCGTGTGGGTTATCAGCACATATATCGAAGGACAGAGTACAGTGCATCGTGTCGCGGTTTACAGATTAGCTGCGATATCCACGTCTTTTTTGCCGATACTTCGACCCTTTGACATAAAAAGATTGCCAGCGTCTGCTTTTCAGATAATATTTGATTGCATTTTTAACACATCTCTTTCTAGATATCAGAGTGTTTGTTCTTCCATCAAATCATATACGAGTATAAAAGACTAACGTAGTTGTGGTTGTCAAATATGATGACTTTCTGTGCACTCCAAACATCCAATCACGTAAAAGGAAGGAAGCATGAGAGATAAACGTCAGGTCAATAACACAAGCGTATAACCTCTGATCTCCATGCCAATCTTGTTGACCAATCATCCTCCGGGATATACACTCTCGACTGAGTAATGCCTGGCTTAAAGCAATTCCCTAGCTCTTTTCGAAAGTGTTTCCCGATTTAATTTTTACTGAGTGCCCCATTACAATTAACCACGACGTTTTTATTCAACTTCCTTTCAAATGTGACATAAACTTGCACTATCTTCATTTGATGCAGTAAACCACAGACTTTTAGATAAATATGGTCTTAGCACAGGGTTCACAGAAAGAGGCACATGTTACTAAAAATAGCCGGGATTTCACTTACCATTAGTTATCAAATCCGTCTCCGTTAAAGTTTGTGTGCTGAACGTACAAAGCGTCATCCATCTTGGCTGATGCTTTTTGTGTGCTTTGTATCGCCAGCCAATGAAACGTGTGCAAAAATATATACCACGATAAGAATTCTGCACATTATCAGCGCATACAATTATATCTGGTAGAAGGATCTGTTTTCTAGCTATACTGGTAAAAATTACTTCAGAACGGGAAATCGAAAAGGAAACCCCCCTCGTCCCCAGCTGTGACGCTGTAGTTTGTCATGTGCTATATATACTGAATAAACTAAATAAGACAATTGCTACCTTTGAGCACCAACAGTCATACTTCTCATGAAAAAAGAACTGTTAAATGAAATAAAAACCAATACAATTATATTTTTAGAACATTAAAAGACAGAATACCTTGATGAAGGCCTTCTGTAAAGGTAAAGTTGTGGGAGGCGAATAAATAGGTAGGCAGATGTACAGGTGGGAGGAAAATATCACAAGATTGACAGGTTAAAATCTAGCAGAGTGAATAACTAGGGCTAGAGACAAAAGATGTTGCAGATCTGTTGTAACCAATCTTCTTTGTGGAGACATCTTTTGATGACGATGGTATCTAGATGTTGACGGTCATACACAATGTGTGCCCCTCCGAACATGAATGTGTCAGACCAATGACGGAAATAAAACGGCGAAACAACGCATTTCCATTTTCTGGACTACATCCTGCTGGAAATCTATTAGGACCATTGTGTTGCTACAAGAGACATCAAACGGGAAAATGAGTATGTGTCCTGTTACAAGAGATATCAAGTGGAAGATTGAGAATGTGTCCTGCTACAAGAGATATCAAGTGGGAACTTGATAATGTGTCCTGTTACAAGAGATATCAAGCTTGAGATTGAGTATGTGTCCTGTTACAAGAGATATCAAGTGGAAGATTGATAATGTGTCCTGTTACAAGAGATATCAAGTGGGAACTTGATAATGTGTCCTGCTACAAGAGATATCAAGCCGGAGATTGAGAATGTGTCCTGCTACAAGAGATATCAAGTGGAAGATTGAGAATGTGTCCTGCTACAAGAGATATCAAGTGGAAGATTTATAATGTGTCCTGTTACAAGAGATATCAAGTGGAAGATTGAGAATGTGTCCTGCTACAAGAGATATCAAGTGGAAGATTGAGAATGTGTCCTGCTACAAGAGATATCAAGTGGAAGATTGAGAATTTGTCCTGCTACAAGAGATATCAAGTGGAAGATTGAGAATGTGTCCTGTTACAAGAGATATCAAGCCGGAGATTGAGAATGTGTCCTGCTACAAGAGATATCAAGCCGGAGATTGAGAATGTGTCCTGCTACAAGAGATATCAAGCCGGAGATTGAGAATGTGTCCTGCTACAAGAGATATCAAGCCGGAGATTGAGTATGTGTCCTGTTACAAGAGATATCAAGCCAGAGATTGAGAATGTGTCCTGCTACAAGAGATATCAAGTGGAAGATTGAGAATATGTTATATTAGAAAGATCAAGCGGTACCTTGAGAATGTGTCCTGTCACAAGAGAGATTAAGCGGGACCTTGAGAATATGTCTTATTACAAGAGAGATCAAGCAGGAGTTTGAGAATGAACGCCAAAGAAGAAGAAGATACACAATTTGTGTAACAATGATGGACTCTAGTCCATCGTTGATAGGGACGGACGTCAACTGAAAGAGACTTTAATTCGACAGTACCAAACAATAAACAGCAATCAGTTAGGCGATTTAAAATAACAAAACCGTGTATGATTAAACTGTCATATGGAAACGAAACTGCACAATAAATGAACAAGTAGGACAATATAGGACATAGGAATGGTCTTTTCAGAAGGATGCTGCGAATTCCATGAACAAAAAAAAACATTTAAAGATGTGCTGAAATGAACTGGCACCAAAAGGAAATTAATTTAGTTATCAGTATCCGATTTAAAAAGAACAATTCACATTTCTCTCTGTCTGTCTTTGTTTCTTCAGCGCCGAACAATGTGACAAAAACCAGAGCTCTACAGTTCGAGCGATGTGATTCTACTTTGTGTAGTTCTTGTATGTTGTCCAGATCCATAATTCACATTTATTGGCTACTTAATGAGAAGAAATGGTTTGAAATACAATGTAACAACAAGCAAAATTGAGCAAAACATATTTAGGGGACTCAAAGGGAGAAAGATATTCGATATTTTGACGTTGTATGATAGAAAGTCAGCAGTAAAGCGGATGCCTAGTACTGCAGATAGGATGATGTGGAGATCAATGATCGCCCGGCTTGACATATGCCGATGATGAAATCGTCTGAGAAATAATGTTTGGTTTTAGGAAAAGAAAGTGCTGGGAAAATTAAGGACACCTTTAAATCTTATTGTTATTCAGCAGCAATGATTTCAGCAGCATTAAATGAGAAAGGGCATCGTGAAAGAATGAGTTATTTCTATTCTGCGTTCAATTGTTGTGGTAAATAAATAATAGGTCCTTGTCTGGAACGCGTGCTAAAAACGTTTACATCCTCGTATGTTTAAAATAAAAATCCGATCGTAATTTTGGTGTGTCTTGTGACGTCATCGCCAAATGTAATTGCAAATAGAAAATAGGGAAAACAGTTTTAGACTCCCTTGATACACAAACGTATAGAGTTTAGGGGGAGGGTGGTAGGGGTTAGAATTAGTTCTAACACTATATCTATCCCATCATCCCCTCCTAAAATGTAGCATTATCCCTCTTCATTAAATCGTGGCATAATTTTGCTATTGTCTAATTTGTAATAATTTGTCTATTGTGACAATAGACAAATAGCAATTTTTGTTATTTATTGCGGCACGCTTTGAAAGTGACATAATAAAATCATTGCTGATTTTAGTCACACCTTCAGCCTGAAAAAGGCGAACCTCAACGGAAAATATACACGTTGAAAGTTTTGACTAAAGTTGCATCTGTTTTAAAGATGCAGTGTGATCGAGAAAGGAAAACGTGTTGACTCAATGTGCGAGGAAAGCATGTACCATCTGAGAGGAAGTGGCTCAAATCCCGTTTCCTGCACTATGTTTGTTTGTTTGTTTTTCGTTCGCTCCTTTGTAACCATCACGGATATCCGTGCGATTTCCGCCGGGAGCGTGATTACGTTGTGCCACCGTTATGCGCCTTGTAGGCCTAGCACATCCGATTTCGGCATGCCTTGATTCGGCATCCAATTCGGGTGGGTTACCCTTAGCCTGTGACAGCCTCTATATCTGTCTCCAGGCACGCGTAATGGAGCCTCTTCGCCCAGACGATTTTTTGCTCTCGTCTGACTCGCACGAGGTGTTCCACTGTCTATGAACTTGCCTCGTGTAATTGGACGTGCTGTGCCTGTGCCCATTGGGTACTGAACCGTTTCTCATCCGTGAGCCTGGTTCTTTAAGGGGAAGAACTCAACAGAGAGTTGGACCCTGGCTCTTTCGCCCTCTTAGCTGAGGTGTCATTCACCGACATCGTGTACCCCTTGTCCAAGTTCGAGTCTCACACCACGCGTTTTAGAGCAAGGCGTTCTCGAGCTGAGCGTCCTTGTCCCAATAGCGCCTGAGCCCATCAGGTACTGAACCCTTTCTCTCTTCAAGTGTATTTCCGGTGTAGGAAAACCTGCCAGTAGAGTTGGGCCAGGGCTAAAACGTCCTGCACTATGATGTTTGTTGAATAATTATACATTCAGTTCGATATTGGTCATGTATAGAGCTTTTAATCTACCTGTGTTTTCATGAGACACTCCTGTGGGCTAGATGTCGTTCTGTGAACAGCAAAGCTGTTCTGCAGTATTTGTTTTGGTGTTGTTTCTCCGCATGTCGCAAAGTTGCTGATGTCGATTGGCTGACTAAGTGAGCTTTTAGATAGCAATGTTACGCTCTCATTATCCGAAATTTCGTGATTCGTTCGTTTCGAGTCTATTTGTTGATGTTCTCTTACTCATGTCCATAGTTTTCATTTAATTCTCTCCGCTAAAGTAGTATATATTATTTTAAAGATAATTTACTTATTTCCATTGGAGCTGAGGCAACAAAAACAAGCAATGTGATGATACAGAAGAAGAACATCTTGTGATATTTCGTACCAGCTGAAGTCCAGAAAATATGGCAATGTGTGATCATCATTGCTATGTGGTTAAAGAAATAATAAGCACGTTCATTAGTAGAAGAGATTAATTCATAATTGGGACTACACTTCTGTGAAATTCTTGTCTGTCGCAATACCATTTCAATATAAGTATGAATTAGTGTAATATGGCATACAAAAAAGAATATAAGTTTTATCGAAGTGAGAAAATAGCTCTCAACGGTGAATCTTCATTTATGATCAGTTTTGTTAGTCTCTACGTTGCTAGTATATGAGGTTACAATGTAATCACTAATGCCAACGCGCCAATTTCTGATATAATAACGTAACTACCTTGTAATCCACGCTAATAAATTATAACTGGTAGCATCTAGTGCGTATGTTTCCAACGTGGACGATGCCGCCTCTCCCAGTGGGCGCTGAACCCTTCTAGGGGACGATAGTGAGTTCAGAAGCAAAAGACCCGGGAGGGGGGGGGGGCGCTCAGACGATCTAGTGGCTAGTGGCTCCCTATAGAAGAAACTCATAATACATATTTAAAAATTAATAGCTTTTGTGGGGTTTTTTTTGCGATATGTTTTGTAATATATGTTATGATGTTTTAATTAAAACAATAAGTTTCTTACTAATGTAATGCAATCTCTTAATGTTTATTCGGAATTTTCCTATTTAAACCATTGTATGAATCTGTGCATAATGTTATTCGAGTAAACACTTTGCAATATTTACGTATGGGCTATGCATCATAAAAATCGATATAGCAATAATTGTGTTCGAGATGAAGCACATATTGGCCACTACTTTCTCAATAATTTAAAGCGGCATAAGCAGTAATATATAATTAGTTGCAATTTACGTCGAAAATACCAAACTATTTGAACACGGAAAACTGATAGAATGAAGGCGGGAGGAGGAAAAGGGGGGGGGGGTGGCCAAGCAACATTTATATCTTGCAAAGTTGACGGTGGTCCGAAATGTTTAGAAATCCTATAATCTTGTGCATAGGTTCCTAACCTTTTTCGAGTCCCAATACCATTTTATAGACGCAGAATGACCTAGTATAGCGATACATTAAAATAACAATATTTTTTATAGAGTCAAATAACACACATCGAAAGAATGCTTTTCAATTCAGTATAGCATAAATAAAATTTAAATACAAAAATTGTATAGTATGATTTAAATTGTTATTTGTTAACACACTTCAAAATTTGCTGTTGAGTTTTCGTTAATAATAACACTTGTGATATCAACATCTAATTTGTTTGTTATTTTAGTTTTCAAATGAAGAAGAGTTGAATATCCACTCTCACAGCGATATGTAGAACACAAAAAGGGGATAACTTAAAAACGCAAGTATGGTCTCATGTAAATATTAAAGATTCTTCTTCTTCAGCGTTCGCTCTCAAGTAACCACAACGAAATTATCGTGTGATTTCTGCCGGGGAGCGTGAAGTACTTTGTGCTGCAAGTTCCACAGTAGAACTGTGATTATTTGCACCCCGGTTGGCCACTTTGTGACCTGGACATCCGAGGTCCAGCACATCCGTTTTCGTCATTCCTTTAATTCGGGTTTGGTCCCTAATATTAACGATTCTAAACTTGTTCATGAAATATATATCATGCCGAGGAATTGTTTCTCATTGCCAAGAAAAGAAAATTAATAAATAATATTATTCAAACTTTAAAATATCGATTATAAACGAAAATTTCCATTAATATCAATATTCTTCTTGTGTTATATATCTATTAAATATCTATTTTAGTGTTTCATTCAGCGACCACGTAGAAAAACTTCCCACCCACATTGACCTCATGATCTTTTGGGATATTGTCTTATTCATTTTGTACTAGAACAAGAGACAGAAACACAGAGGTACAAATTTGCACTCATTTGAAGGTCTATCATAACACTATTTTATCATCACCAACATCGTTATCACCACCACTATCACTACCAAGACCACCGCCACCACTACAATTAGAACGACCACCATCATCTTAGCACTAATATTATTTTTAGTTAGCTTTTGATGCTATTATTTCGACGTTCATACATACGCCACGAAGTAACCAAGGTGAACGAGCGTGAACGAATGGAAAACCCGAGTACAAGAAGTTAACCCTCTACATCTTTGAGCCCTCTGAATCAAAGGGAATCTTAAATAGGAGCTGTCTATTAATTGCATCAATAATTAGGGAGGGCGAAGGGTCTGAAAAAGTTTGGAAATTGTGGACGGGGGAGGGGTGGGGGTTATTGACAATAGGTTACGTTAATAATACGCATTTTAAACACACAAATTTTTTGATATTGAAGCGCTTTTCTACGGATGTGAAAAAATGTTCTACGAAAAATGTTGCTTACTTTTTCTGCTGAATTTGTTTTAGGTAGTGGTGGGGGTTAAATAATGTTGACATAATTAAGCAGAAAAGGGGAAGGAGATCACTGAATTCTTGACAGTTATTGACAAAAAGAGGGACGGGGGAAAGAGGTAAAAAGAAAATTGGCACAAAATAATTGAGGTTATTTATGGACGTTCTCATCTCCACATTTCAAAATCAGGACCGTTATAAAGAAAGAAAAGACATCATAGAAGTATGAACTCACCAGCTCCAAAGAACACTTAAGCATAGAAAATGACTTATGTAAAGCACACGTGTTATGAAATCAAAAAGAGAAATTATGTGTGAAGAGAATTTACGTTATCATTTGGTTAAATAAAGTATAAACAAAATCTGAAAGTTTGCCCAGATATAATCTGCTATAGTTATTAAGTTATTATGCCTATGCGATTTCACAAGATAGAATTACTTTTCATCTATAAAGCATCCGGAAAGTGACATTATCATCTCAAATTTCGAATCCCATCTCCCGCGTCTAACAACAAAGGAACATAATACTCCTTGATAACCTGTTCTCCTTCCCTGTCTTTACCTCTGCTGTCCTATACTGGAGATAATTTCTTTACTACAAGTATCACCTTAACTGTATAATACGTAACTCTCTGAAGGGATAGAAATTCCAGTGTCGGGGAACAACTCTAAACAGGAAATGTGTGGCTGGTAGCACTCTAGAGGTTTGGGCTTGAATTTCACATGCTCTGGTAATACAGATAGCATCAAATTTCTTACACTCTTTGTAATGTGTGTGCTAAGCGAGGGTGTCCACAATTACATTCACACTTTTTTTGTGCCAAATTTTAAATCCCTCTTCCATTATCAACACTTGTCTAGAAAACTATATGATTTGCTTGATATTTAAAAAATGAAATGTTTAAAAATTCAAATAAATTAATGTATAGAAACGGTATTGTTAACTTTCGTCAAACTCCCCTCCTCCTTGTCAACAACTGTTAAAATGTTTTTCAGATCCCCCTATTTGTTGACGTCATTTATGGACAGTCCTCAAGTATCTCTAGTGTCTTGTACGACGTGCACTGCTAAACTAAATAATATAACTCGTTATATGAGTAAATAAGGGTTTCTCGAATAATAATAGCATAAACATTGAATCGTATCATGTATATGACATTGCATTGTAACTATCGAAGACATTTTGTATGAACCAGACACTCCGACTATTTGTATGAACCCGACACTCCGGCTATTTGTATGATTACGATACTCTGATTTTTTTGTATGAATCAGACACTCCAGCTGTTTGTAGGAATCAGACACTCCAGTTGTTTGTATGAATCATACACTCCAGTTGTTTGTATGAATCATACACTCCAGTTGTTTGTATGAATCTGACAATCCATCTTTTCGCATGAATCATACACTCCAGTTGTTTGTATAAATCAGACATTCCGGCTGTTTGATCTTACCGCATGAAAATAAATACTAGTTTCAGTAAATTAAGACCAAGAAAAATTTGATTTGATGGAAGTGACTGATATCTTAAGGCTCCATGATATCACCGCACATCTATAACATCCTAGTATACACTTTCTAGTGAGCAGGTGAAGGCCGTGGGAAAGGTAAGTAAAAGTAAAGTTATATAAAGGATTTTATAAACTAAAGAACGCACTTCATATTATATGCCCATCTGTATCTTTTCTCACAAATTGTATACAGATACTGCTCGAGGAGTAAATCTCATATCTGAATATTTGAACTGGAAAGTGTACAGAACAGTAATAAATATTGAAAGTATTCTAATTATCGACACACTTATCAGAAGTTAGCTCATCATCATCATCAGGTGCCATGCCGGGTGGCGTAGGCGGTCATGGCTCTCCACAGCTCTCTGTCCACAGTATTATGTATCAAAGTCGTTCTTGTTTCTTTGCCGTGCCAGGTTGTCAAACTGTCTAATATTTTCTCACGTTGTCGCCCTCTGTCTCAGGTGCCTTCAATCTTGCCTGTTGTGATTATGTTCTCTAAACCTGCCTGTCTCATGAAGTGGCCAAAAAAAAAAGAAGATTGCCTTTTTCTTATATTGTTGATTAAGGTCCGTTTCGCATTTAACTCTTTTAACACCTCTACATTAGTTTTTCTGGCAGTCCATGGTATTCTCAGCATTCTTCTGTAGAGCCACATCTCTGCTGCCTCCAAGAAGTTAGCTACTTATAAATACAAAAAATTATTGCAAATCTCTCGCTACTGACAATCTATGACACAAAGTTTGTTTGAACAATGCATTGATTGATATTAATCTTGTAAGGATTTACGTCTGGCGTATTCAAACAACCTGTATCATACAACCAAGGTATACGAGAACGCCAGTTCATGTGATACTGGCATGTTGTGTAGCAACAGCTTTGGGAATGTAATACGAATATGTAATTTATATTCTCTTATCTACGACAAAATAATCTGCGCTTCATAGCACCCAATGGCGTAGCTACAAATTGGATTATCACCTAGCGCATAGTTATATGTTGTAACTAAACACGCCTCGTAAAACCCACATTAGGTATCTGCCTTTGAAATATTATTTAAAATGGTGTTAATACATAAGTGTAGAATGACAATTGCTAATAATTCTATCTATCTATTGTCTTAAAAAAAAATCTTTTGATGTTAGCACTCGCAGGATTGAATGACGATCTGGTTTTTGTGATATGGTACTTTTGGTCACCTGGTATGCTTTAATATTGTGACGTTTCCGAACATTGTAACTCCTGTCAATACTTCCGTCATCTATGTTCTCCTGTGACTGTTCATGTTTCAAGTCACATGTTCTGTGCTTTTGCTGCTGGTTGACACGGGCCCATTCTCAAGATGTATGCTTTTGCTGCTGACTGAGACGGGCCCATACTCATGATGTATGCTTTTGCTGCTGGTTGACACGGGCCATTTCTCATGATGTATGCTTTTGCTGCTGGTTGACACGGGCCCATTCTCATGTTGTATGCTTTTCCTGCTGGTTGACACGGGCTCATTCTCATGATGTATGCTTTTGCTGCTGGTTGACACGGGCCCGTTCTCATGTTTTGTGCTTTTGCTGCTGGTTGACACGTGCCATTCTCATGATATATGCTTTTGCTACTGGTTGACACGGGCCCATTCTCTTGTTGTATGCTTTTGCTGCTGGTTGACACGGGCTCATTCTTATGTTGTATGCTTTTGCTGCTGGTTGACACGAGCCCATTCTCATGTTCTGTGCTTTTGCTGCTGGTTGACACGTGCCCATTCTCATGATGTATGCTTTTGCTGCCGGTTGACACGGGCCCATTCTCATGTTCTGTGATTTTGCTGCTGGTTGACACGTGCCCATTCTCATGATGTATGCTTTTGCTGCTGGTTGACACGGGCCCATTCTCATGATGTATGCTTTTGCTGCTTGCTGACATTGGTTCATTCTCATTAAGTGACTGAATAACTGCTAATAAAATTTTTTTCATTGTTTATATTCTTCTTCTGCTTTCGCTCTCTGATAACACAAACGAGATGGCGTGCGATTGGAGCGTGAAGTACATTTATCAAAATACTATTACTTTTTGCATTTCTTTCGCAATACTTTGGTAATTGCTCCGCATTTTTTTGAAACTTGTATAATTACATACGTATTTGTGTCTGCATATCTTTGTATAATATTTTTAAAAGACACGTATAAACACTTTAATATTATAAAGACATGGCAGAGAGCAAAGTTTTGTGCTAATAGGTGGTGTTTGTATATTATAGTATTTTTTTTTTGGTGAGATATGCTTCAATAAAGAATGGTCCAAATCTACATTTGTTAAAATGTTCAAGAATAACTTATTTAAAACCTGGGGGGAGGGGGGCGCTACCAACTCCTACCAGGAGCGTCCACAGGTTGCGGATCGTGGAACGACCTTCAGATATGGGTTTTCTACCTTCCATATCTGGTGGTTGGCTGCGATATAAGCCAATCTCTGGTCGAATAACCCAGATTTCAGGACGAATAAGCAGTCGCGCACACACGGGCAATGTTGCTCACAAGGACGGGGTGGAATATCAGGTGGCACTGACAATTCCACTGAAATACCCCATGTGTCTCGTGACGGGCTGCATCAAGAGAGTATGAGCCGCTATAAGCTCAGTTTGCTGTAGTGGGGTCACTGACACCACTTCAGGAGCGTGCCAGAGTGGGGGTAGGGGTAGGGATAGGGATTAGGTAGGTTAGAGGGTTGGGTAGGGCAAGGGGGAATTTTGGATATTGGAACAAGAGAGAGCAATGCTCTCAAATCACCATCCCTGAGTGAGAGGTGCCTTAGATCACAAGAAATAAACCACATAGGAAGGATAATGAATGCATAGCAAAAACCAAAAATATCCTAGGAGAGGGGAACTCTACTTCAAAACCTCGGGCAGACAGTGCTCGTTAACCCTGGTAGGCAAGCTGTCTAGGAGAAGGAAAACTCCAAAATGAAACCTCCACTGCCCTGTGGACAATCCTTGGATATATAAGGGCTAGGGAAATATATCCTGCCTCAAAAGTAAGATGGAAGACGGAGACACTGGGCCAATAGGTACAAAATAGTCCAGCCAGGGCATGACTGCCAAGGCTGAAAACCAGTGTCACGCAATGACTTCATATGTCAAATAAAAGATTGCAGATGATTCGTTTTGGTGCTTCATCTGTGGAATCCCTTCTGGCGGATGAAGTGCGGAGCTCTAAGCCTTTAAAGAACCCACCCTCAGTGACTGGTGGTACCTCTGTCTCTATATATGGAGCCAGGAAAAGAGATCAGAGGAAAAAAACTACTGGTTAAAAAAAACCCATAAAGATCGTGATGCAGACAAAGACAAAAATAAGCACTTGAAAATATTGAGTGGAATGCAGAGGGTGTGTACAATAAAAAGACTGCACTTGCAAATCGATTACACAAAGAGGAAATTGATATAGCAAGTATACAGGAAACACACCTCACAAACAATAATAGATTCAACTTCCGAGGATACCAAACTTTTCGGAATGATAGAGAAAAGAGACACAAAGGAGGAGTAATTATACTGGTAAAAAACAATATCATTGCCTCAGAAATCCGAGTAAACACTGAAAAACAGGCTGAAATAATTGGAACTTGTTTAACCCTTCCAACTAAAGAGGTCACAGTATATAGCTATTACTGTCTGCAAGACAAGAGCCTATCTCTGCACACAATTAACACAGAAAAAGATAACTGTCTTGTGATTGGTGACTTCAATAGCCACTCACAGAGTTGGGGATATACAGAACAAGATACTTGAGGAGAAGAAGTGGAAGACTGATAGTGCACGGTGAAACTTAAACTGCTTAATGAACCTGAAGACCACCACACTTTCAACTCTAGAAGAAGGCACACCACCTCAACCCCTGACCTAGCCTTTGCAATAGACGCTTTAGCTAAAATAACATACAGGGAAGTGCTGGAGCTGCTGGGTGGAAGTGACCATCGCCCCATCAAACTCACCATTTACATTAACCAAACCCCTGCTGGTCCCACAACCATACCTAGATTGAACTTCAAGAAAGCAAACTGAAGTAAGTATGCTGACCTGACAGATAAATTCACAAAAACCCTAAATTCAAGGATTAAAAATGTGAACAAAACTGCACAACTCCTAGCTTCTGCACTTCTTCAAGCAGCCAAGCAAACCATACCAAGAGGTGCTAGGAAAAATTACAAACCGTTCTGGTCAGACGAACTGGATGAGTTGGAGAAAGAAGTGTCAAAGGCCAGAGACACAGCAGAAAAAAATCACATCCACAGAAAACAACATATCATTAAAAGCTGCTGTAGCCAAACTAAAAAAAAACAAAAACCATTACAAACACAAGGAAAAGCTGGCATGAAAAACAGAAAATTTAAACTTCAACAAAGAAGGAAGAAAACTATGGAAAATAACGATAATGTTCAACAACGAAGATAAAACAGCACCAATGGCTATAGAGAATGGCGGAGATAAACTCAAAGGAAAGAAGACTGCAAATCACTTTATATAGCCTTACCAAAGTACTGCCTGCCATAAAGTCAATAAAATAGGAGAAGAGAAGTAAGAAAAAAACTACGGAAGATAGAAAAAGAGATCAGCAAAGATAAACAAGATGTCATGAATATTCCATTCACGATCAATGAACTAAATGAAGAACTAGCAGTATTAAAACTTATAAAATCACCTGGCCCAGATGACATACCAAATTTTCTTCTTCTTCTTCTTTCGTTCACTTGAAACATGTCTATATCTGTAATTCTGTCTCCTTAATAAAACTCACTGTCTTTTGTAGTTCATACAGTGTCCCATAGAGTTTTGATTCCAGTGTTGTTTCCTCTGGCCAATATGTCTGCCTCAGCGTTTCATGCTCAGAACACTCTTGAAGTATATGTTTGGCACTCTGTGCTGCTTGTCCACATGTACACATGGCCGTGTTGCCAATTTTGAACTTTGTATACATGTGACTGCGGAGTCGGTTGTGTCCTGTTCTGAGACGTAGAATTATAACTTGTTCTGATCTGTTCATATTGTGATAGTCATCTTGTGTTGGTGTTTGTGGCTTTCTTATTGACTTTATCATCTGTTTTTTTCTGATGGTAGGTGATTGGTATATCTGGTTGGTCTTCGGCAGCACCTTCCTTAGCCAGTTGGTCTGCTTTTTCATTTCCTGGTATTCCACAGTGAGAGGGTATCCACTGCATGGTTACCCTATACTGGTAAGACAATTCGCTAAGTAGTTTTTTTAAGTCTGTTAGTTTTCCAGACTGGAGAGCTTGAAGCACTGACCTTGCATCTGTCAGGAATACCACAGGCTGTAGGTCAGAGTTGGAGTTCAGCAGTTTTTTAGCTGCCACACTAATTGCCTGGATTTCTGCATCATAATTATTGCAGAATTTTCCTGTCGGTGTTCTGATTGTATCTCTAGGCTTGTGTGGATATTCTATATATACACCTGCACCTCCATTCCTCACAGCATTCTGTGCTGACCCATCTGTGTACACTCTGACCCATATATCTTGTGGATATTCCTCATCCAGGAAACTGAGGGTGATTGTCATTCGCTGCACACTGTTCTGTTCGTCCTCGCTTAGTATTCCTTTCACATGGGTCTGAATGTATATTGGCATTCCATGGCTTTCACTCCACGGGGTTTGCTCTGGTACAGACCTTAAGGGGCTGCCAACTTCAGGTAGGTCTGTAAGTTGTCTACGGAGTCGTTTAGCTTGATGGATAAAGCTGCTCCTTTTCAATCGTCCCATTGCTAGATTTTGGAATCTTTCCTTCATTGGATGACTTGGCATACACTGAAACTTTTCTGCTTGAATTAGTACTTTTGTGTCTCTGCGTTCGCCAAGTGTTTGCATTCTTCCCATTTTCTGCATCTCTGCTATGGGTGTTGATTTCATTGCTCCCAACATTATTCTAAGTGCCTGGTTTTGCACTTTATCTAGATCTTGTAATGTGGTGTTTGATGCAGGACACCACGCAGCTGAACCGTATTCCAGGTGTGGTCTTATGCCTTGCTGGTAAACTTTACTGAGTATATTTCCACTGGCTCCCCATGTGGTTCCACTTAGTTTTCTCAGGATAGCTAGCTTCCTCCTGGCTTTTGTTGTTGCTTTGTTTATGTGCTGCTTCCATGTCAGCTTATCATCAAAAGTAACTCCGAGGTATATGGGTTGTTTGTCTTCTTTCAAGAGCTCTCCATCTATTTTGATATGACCGGCTTTTTGTTTTGGTGAGAGGGTAAAGAGTGTAGTGCTGCACTTATCTGTGTTAATGCTGACGCACCATCTATTAGCCCATAAGGTTAGGGCATCGATAGCTCTTTGTATTTGTTTAGTGGCCACTGTCGCATGTTCTTCCGTGCACCAGATCACCAGGTCATCAGCATACATTGCCACTTTGATCCCATGTGGTAGTTCAGCAACTAGGTCATTGATGTAAACCAAGAAAAGTGTGGGTGACAGGACTCCTCCCTGGGGGACTCCATGACGCAGTAGAACTTTCTTGCTCTTGCGACCATCTAATTGTACCCTGGCTCTTCTATTATGCAGGTATGCTTTTACCCATTTGTACATTCTTGAGCTAACCCTGCAATTTCGCAATTTCTTTAGGAG
Organism: Meghimatium bilineatum; assembly: GCA_034231615.1. Taxonomy (NCBI): domain Eukaryota; kingdom Metazoa; phylum Mollusca; class Gastropoda; order Stylommatophora; family Philomycidae; genus Meghimatium; species Meghimatium bilineatum. The sequence goes on from CM067298.1 coordinate 94,784,659, forward strand.
CCCTTCTTTCCAGACCTTATCAAATGCTTTCCTGAGGTCTATCCATGCTGCTAGTACCAGTTTCTTTTCTTGGAAGGCATCCTCAATCTCTTGGGAGAGGTAGGTTGCCTGATCTTCAGTAGAGTAGCACTGTCTGAAACCTGCTTGCTGTGATACCAGAAGGTTTTCACTTTCAAGGTACCACTGCATCCTAAGATTGATAATGCGTTCCATTGTTTTACATAGACAGCTTGTGAGGCTGATGGGCCTGTAGTTGGAGACTGTGTTGCCATCTTTTCCTGATTTGAGGAGTGGTATCATTATTGCTTCTCTCCACGCCTGTGGTACATTACCTGTGGACCAGCTTGTGTTAAAGATCTGCAGTAGCTTTGCTCTTGCTGCACTTCCCAGGTTTCTAATCATTTCATTGGACACTCCATCAGCTCCAGGGGACTTTTTCATTTTCAATTTGGATATTGCATGCTCCAGTTCTCTCATTGTGATTGGTGCCTCCATGACTTCAGGTATAGGTTCACCTTGTCCAATGTTTTGCTGGTTCTCTCGAACCTCCTGTTGTTTGTCTGGGCTGACTTTGACGTTATTGTCTTCTGCAAAGGAATCTGCAAAGTAATCAGCTGCATGTTTACCTGTTAAAATGTTTCTATCTTTATAAAGTGTGATCTTGGTATTTCTCCCTGTACCTTCATCATTTAGTTGTTTTACAAGTTTCCATAATTTCCTAGTATCTCTTTCTAGGTTCAGCGACTCTGTTTTTTCTTTCCAGCTGCTCCGTCTGGCTTGTAACTTGGCTCTTTGAAATTTAGCCTTTGTTTGCTGATATTTGTTGTGATGTTCTTGGCTAGGTCTGTTCTCGGCCTGCTTTCTAGATGTTTCCATCTCATTTTGCAGCTTTTCCAGTTCATCATTCCAGTAGGGTTTGTAGTTTTTGCGTGCCCCCCTGGGTATGGTTTTACTAGCAGCATGTAGTATACATCTATTAAATTCACTCACTGCTCTATTGATGTCTTTGTCCAAGTTCATGTCCTTAGCTAGAACACTGGTTAAATGCTGGTACATTTTCCAGTCTGCCCTCTTATAGTTCCACCTAGTGAGCGTGCTGCTGTCCTTGGTATATTCATTGTGAATTTCCAGAAATACTGGTCTGTGGTCACTACCCCCAAGCTGCTTTCCAACGACACGTGTGATGTTCCATTCCAGGCCTGGTGAGTAGAATGCCAGGTCTGGTGTAGAGAATGAACTGCTTACCAAATGAACTGCTAATTCATATCGGACCATCAGTAAAAAAGAAATTAATACAATTTTTCAACATCTGTTGGGATAGAGGCCTAGTGCCACAGGTGTGGAACACCACCATAATGATACCCATCCACAAGAAAGGCAAACAAAAAATCAAGGTGGACAGCTATCGCCCAATAAGTCTGACCAGCTGTGTTTGCAAACTGATGGAACACCTGGTAAACAAAAGAATGATGAGGTTAATAGAAAAAATAAAATCCTGCTAAATCAGCAAGCTGGCTTCAGAAAGTGTAGATTAACTGAAGACCAGATTACACTAATTGCCCAGGAAATAGAGGATGCTTTCCAGGGGGAAAAAGCAGATGTCAGTGGTGTGGGAAGACATTTTGAAAAATGGAAAAAGCCTTTTGATTGTGTGTGGAAAGATGGACTCCTCCTTAAACTACAACAAAACAAAGTGACCGGGCGCATGTATTGCTGGATAAAACACTACCTGCACAACCGAAAAGCAGCAGTGAAGCTTGAAATGAAGCACAGTAGAAGGAAACTCTTCAAGCATGGAGTACCACAGGGAGGTGTTCTATCCCCCACTCTATTCCTTATATTCATGTATGGCATTGACGAAATCCTCTCGCGTAAAGTAAATGCTGCAATGTATGCAGACGATCTGGCGATATGGTGCAGTGAAGAGAGCGTATGCACAACAAAATAAGGTTACAGGAAACTATGGACAATTTTGGCCAAGTGGACAGACCAATGCACCATGTCTATCAATGCCCAAAAAACTACCTATACCATCTTCAGCATGTCCATCAAACCACAGAAAATACTACTAACCATAAAAGGTCAAGCATTGCCTAAGGATGAGATACCCACATACCTTGGAGTCACTTTTAACTTGCATGGAAACAGCACATAGACAAGTGCCAAACATTACAATGAGGACAGCACTCCTAAAAAATTGGCTAGAACAGATTGGGGAGTAAATATAAAAATTCTAAATAGAGCATATACTGATTACGTAAGACCAGCTTTGGAATATGGAACGTCAGCATGGAGGACTGCAGCCAAGAGTAACACTCAAAAGATCTCAAAGATACAAAACCGCAATCTCAGAATTATAACAGGAATTATGAATATTATCCCAATCACAGAAATGGAAGCATGCACAAGTTTGCCATCAATGAAAAAAGGAAGAAATGGAAAAAAAAACACAGTATGCAAAGTTCAAATTTTTGGAGAGTCATCAAATGAACCAAAGGCTAAGAAGATTTACAAAAGAGTGACTCAAAAGAGGTAACTTTCTACACTCCGCTAAACAGCTCCAAAAATCACTCAAAGATACAGACCTACAAAACATAAAACCACTAAATACCTTTAACACATTCCAATCTGGGACAGGAACAACTTCCCAAAAATTATGGACAATATACCAAGCATTTTGTTCGAAAACAGAAACTACTATACAAGTTATAAAAGAGACAACTAAGAATCACATACAGAAAGCTTATCCACAGAATATATGGACACGTGCATATACAGATTTTTCAAAGCTGAAATGGAAGCCATAATAGAGGCAGCCAAAATGCTCATAAATTGCTTGTCGAGTCACAAAAGACATGTAGTCTTTCTAACAGATGCAAAGTCAGTATTGCAGGCATTGAAAGATTCAAAGAATATGAGCATTAATGAACTTAGGCCTGCTTACTACACCTTAGCAGTACCACCAAAGAAACACCTGGAAATGAAAAAAGCTGATCTTGCAAGGAAAGGGGGATCACTGGAACAAATAGAAGTGACAATAAGTACTATGAATGTAAGACCATGTTAAAAAAGAATATAAGAAAAAGTGGAAGCAGATGCACCCAACTATAGAACCAAATCACCCCTACCACCAAATGTCACGCAAGGAACAAACCATCATCTTCAGACTACGAACTGGCCACAACAGATTGAGAAGTCACGTGTTCCTAAAGCTGAAGATTGGCGAGATAGACCTGTGCAACTGTGGACTGAGCCCAAAGACTGCAGAACACATTCTTCATGTTGTCAACTCTACCAATAAGAGGGGGAGAAAATATGGTCCACTGAGACGGCACTTCTTCTAGACTTGAGAGGTTCCATGGATGACCTGAAGCAAATCCCGCAATTCATTGATGGTGCATGAGGGGTTCCATTGATGACCTCAAGCAAATCCCGCAATTCATTGATGGTGCATGAGGGGTTCCATTGATGACCTCAAGCAAATCCCGCAATTCATTGATGGTGCATTACATATTATCTCATTATATATTAAATATGGTAAATAAGAACTTAATTGGTAGCATATTCTAATCAGGATGTAGAAATCAGCCCATCATTTCTTGGCTGTAGAGATTTTCTAGGCAATATAGATACGTTTAGTATTTTGCCACTGCTTTCTGAACGGTCTGGATGCACAATTTCCTGCTGCGGAATTTGAAGTGGTGAATAATATGTAATCTATTTATACATTAAATGTGGTGAGTTATATATAATATATTTACACATTATAAATCATGTTTACAGTTATTAACACTAAATATAGACTGAAATTGGAAATAATAGCGTAATGATTTAATGTACATATTTAACTAACCTTCTTTGCTGAATAAACAGAGTGCACTTTCATTTTATTAAAAATTACTGTAATTATTAAATAAAATTAGATAAAGGAGAAAGAGCTCCTGAAATAATCTCTGCATATGAATATCAATTTGCAGACACACACACACACCCCTAACTGCATGAACATAATACTGAACAAATCTGTATATAACAATGTTGAAAAGTACTTTCTTACTCTAACAAATTGTGAATGTGGCTTCAAATTCTGGTCTTATGGGTCTCTGCATAGCATCATGTCACAAATGTTAATAGTATAATAAGCCATCAGGGGCGTAGATATGATTACTGTAAGGAATTGGTTTTACCAAAATTTTTAAAAAGTAATTCGTCAGTTTTTGTGTACAATTGTCACTCTTTTTGACAGATCATGACAGGACATTTTTTTGAAAAATATCTTAGGAAGGGAGTTTTCGAATATTTGGTTAAGTTTCTAGTACTCAAGGTCATTTTCATATTTGCTGGGGGGGGAGGGGGGGAGTGAACACCCCTTAAGCCCCCCCCTCCTGTCAGTGTTGAAAAATATTTTAAACTTCTACGATTTCAGATGGTTTCCAAAGAACGTTTTCTTTACGAGATTGTGGTACTGGAAGTGACAGTTGGAAGTTCAAGAGAAAGATGGATAGACGTCTGCCTTCTGATCATGATTCTTTCGAGGAAGATCATAATTAACACTAATTTGTCAGTGATTGCACGCTACATAGTTATATTACAAGGATGGAAATATCTTTGGCAACCACCATGTGTTTTAGTAGTTGATATCTGTTTTAGTACAACTTTTCCATCTAACCCTCATATTAGAATTTCAAGGAAATCTAAATAGGTATATATTCCTTGGTTTTTTTACTGTAGTTCGACTTGCTTTCCGTAACACGACAATTTCTAGGCACGTTACAGTCACATATCAGTCTCAACGAACGGTTTCATATTTTCATACTTACTGGTTCACATTACTATATTACTAACTGGAATTCTAGTTGAATTTATATGCAGGACAACTTTTTAACATTTAAAAACCATAACAACAGACAAACAACATACTATTCCATTGAAAACGTAGAAATTGTGAGCCTCTAACCGTAACCAGGAAGTGATATTTATTATGACTTTGAATGGATTGTATATCTAGAAGTGCGTGGTTGAGCAGACATCTGAGCACCTCACGCAGAACTGTCCCCAGTGTAAACTATTGAGAAAGACATATTGGTGCAACGGATCAGCTTTGCAACCAAAGATATATGGAACCACAGAATACTACTAGACAACAGTGCAATTCATATAAAAGACTTGTCTCACTATGTAGACATTCAGCATCGAACACAAGAAAGAAATATATATATATATACACAGTACAGCAATTATGAAGTGTGAAGCCCTAGGAAAACTCCAACCCCTTTACATAAACTACAGTAGCTATATTTTGATAGTAGCGCCCCAGAGTATTGTTTTTTGCACTTCCGTCATCGATCGCCCCTTTCTAGCTTCGACGCTGGTTACATACACGTATACATTACATTAATTTGCGCATTTCTAGACATTTATGAACATTTTTTCGAATCCGCCACAGATGTGTCATACTCGCATGACTAGAATGTATTCCTGTATCAGTATATAACAATGTGTACGTTTTAAAATGTAAACACAGATATACCGATACAAACAAAGGAACAAAGAAATAACTGAGCATTATGGAGATTCCTCACACATGGAGTAATTGTTGACAGGTGTATGACACTATGTTGAACGGCGCGGCTATGTTTAGCATAAGAAATCAGGGATGAGAACAAGATTAGTGTTCTTAAAATAGATTATCTGTATTTGTGTATCAATGTTAATCACTTTTGTAAATTTGTCTGGCCCTGGCGCCAGATTACACCATAATCATACCTGTGTGATAACACTATTCTTGACATAATTTCAACCTGATAAGTCCACTGTGGACACGGATAACGTTAGGCGTTGATCTTTCTTCAGAAACCGGCACACTTGACTGACGGATACTGGAGTAGCAGCTAAACATAACGTGTTGTTGTTCTATTATTCACTTGGTACGGTAAAACTATCTTTTGTAATTTTCATAAAACATGTTTTTATGTATAATATTTCCTTGATATTTTTCATGTTAAAATTTGTATATTTAATGGAAGATATTGAATATGTTCACCTAATAGGCCTATGTTTATTTTTTGTAGGTCTGCTTTATATTCATAAAAATATAGTAGCCGCGGTAGCGCAGTAGGTCAGTATTTGGCCTTCCTTCTCGGGTGATTTAAGGGGTTGTTCATAAAATAAATCATCAATTAGGAGAAGCGGGTCTAAAAACTTGACAGTTTTCGACCAAGGGGAGGGGTTTGGCAAAAGTTGACATCAACAATACTCATTATAATCCACTATTTCAATTGTTAGAATTTGAAATATTTTTCTATAAAAGTTGGAACTAAATATGTAATTTTTCGTCATTTTCCCTACATGTATGGAGGGGAGGGGTGTTTAAATGTATGACGAAATTAAGCTGGGGGAGAGAATAAAAACATTGTTGCCATAATGTATGAACTATAATCCAATTGTTAAAAGCATCAACTTCTCTTAGGTCGACCCAGTCTAATGAAGTAACATCATATCTTTTTGTAAAGTATAGGGGACGAGCATAATAATAATGAGATAATCCATATGTAATTGACTAAGGAAAAAAATACCCACATAATTTCTGATTCCCCTAATGGCGTAAATCGGGGAACTTTGTTAATAGACGTATATAACATGTGTCGGTTAAAATGTGTAGAGTATAATATGTTCACCAATCAACTATATTTCTGTCTGGATAATTTGTCCATATTGTCTAGTTTTATACTCGACGATTGTTGCATTACTACTGCACTATAATGCACATTCACATATTCTTGTTTTAAGAACACGTGTTATATCACTCTACAAAATACGTCTGGCAAATTGCTGGGAAAGATAGTGACGAACAAACTGATAGATATATAATACATGTTCGTTAATATGTATGGAAGATGGGTCTCAATTACTAGTTTTGTTTGGAAGATGGGTCTCAATTACTAGTTTTGCTTGGAAGATGGGTCTCAATTACTAGTTTTGTTTGGAAGATGCATTTTAATTGCAAAAAGATTACTTTCCTTCTCGCTATATTGTTACACTTCTATGTATGAGCATTGTCTCATGGAGTCAAAAATGATTGATTAATTAAATTATTGCAACATTTACATATAATTCGTGCTACGAGATGGTGTGATCAATATGAACGGGGTTCGAATCTCTTGAGATTCTATTGGTTTTCTTTATTGTTGCATCTGTGGTAGTGAGGTGGTTAGTGACATGGCTTTATGTGGTTTAGGGTTCGATTCCAAGATAAGCTCACTTTCTGACAAAAATGGGCTCCTTATCTATTCAGTCTCAGTAAATCTGTACCATATCACAGGTGGGGAAGTAAAGGCAGCTTGCATGATATTGATAATGTCACATCTAGCGTTATGTAAGTCTTGCAGACAGGCATAAACCTAAGACAGTGTAACATACAATTTCATCATTTCGCCCAAAGCTTGCTGTACGTCACAGACAGACACAGACCTAAGACATTGTTACTTATACGATTTCATCATTTCACCCTTAGGTTGCAGTAAGACACAGACAGGCATAAACCTAAGACACTGCCACTTATACAATTTCATCATCTAATCTTTGGCGTTCTGTAAGCCACAGACAGACATGGACCTAAGACTGTCTCTTATACGATTTAATCATTACACCTCTAGCGTTCTGTAAGCCACAGACAGACATGGACCTAAGATTGTCTCATACGCTTTCAAGTATGTAAAAATAGACTTTACTATCAAGCATTCCTATTTAATGATGAATACTTGTAAGTTGTATACAAATTACTGTTCCGTCGGGATGATTTATCCATATTATACAAAAATTACTTTTCCGTCGGGATGATTTAATAATATTATACAAAAATTACTGTTCTGTCGGGATGATTTATCCATACTATACAAAAATTACTTTTCCGTCGGGATGATTTATTAATATTATACAAAAATTACTGTTCCATCCAGTTGATTTATTAATATTATTAAAAAAAGTACTTTACTGTCAGGATGATTTATTCATATTACACAAAAATTACTGTGTCGTCGGGATGATTTATCCAGATTTCCTATTCTAGTAATTGACAATTGTATTTCTATTGTTATTATATACAAAAAATATTTGCACAGTTTTGTTCGGAGCTTCCGTGTAATAAATTGCGATAGTTTTATTTATCTGTGTTTTCAAATACTTCCTGATTTGTATGTTTATCTTATGACTTCACCGTATTACAATCTGGAGTAGTCTCGCGATCACAAGAATGCCACAGCTGTGTCCACGTATTGCATTTGTTCATAATCTTTCTTGTCCAGCTCAATTGCTTAATTTTTTTTCCTTCATTTTATTCACTACTTGATACTTGGTAACTTTCTGCAAATTTATTTTATATTTATAACTTTTCAGGTGAGTGTACCGGTGTTATTTTATTGTTATGTGTTTAATATTTTACTAATTTATTATATTCTTACTTTTAACCTATCTGTATATCCTTTATTATTTTACATGTCTGTTATGTCCTTGTTACTTTACCAGTCTTTGATTGTTTTGCTATTTTTATTTGCCTGCCATGTTCTTGTTATTTTAAGTGTATCTTAAAATATCTTAAAACCGACTGGATCTCTGACAGTGCAATTTTACCTCTCCATTCCCGTATTTTTTGCCTTGTTATGTTAGGAGGTTTGAAAACTAAAAAAAAATTACAATACAGTTTGTATACTGAGATTTATTCTCCGTTATGGTGTAACTGAAGACAAGATTAATGAAATTTATAACAAAGCGACGTTAGTCTAATGTGCTCTCTTGACCAGATATATGTACTCAATTCGATATCTTGTGATTGAGTGAGACCGTTCTAATTCACTTGCTTGTTACGACGCACTTATTTCAGTTTTAAATATACCATGACAGATGCATAAGCTGAAAAGTTTATTCTGTTTTGCTTATGTTGTTTTCATCTCAAGATTATTCTCGGATTAAGCATTAGTGGGTTATTATTGTGTGTACTGTTTTGAAACGCGTTTGTCTCAGGCGAACATCATATTTGTTTCCGGTAACACGACCCATTACCTATATATGTTGATAAGTCCACTTATTCACAGGTTGCTACGGTAACCATTCATATACCATGTTATTCGATCGCCTTTGACTTTGTGGGAATTGCATCGTCATATCGTATTACTAACAGAGTATATACGGTCTGTGTAAGATACTAATGAGATGTACTGATAATTATGATTATAATTATAAATGTGTATATCAGTAGCAGTGATATGGGTATCCATACATGGATAAATTATAAATGTGTATATCGGTAGCAGTGATACGGGTATCCATACATGGATAAATTATACATGTGTATATCGGTAGCAGTGATACGGGTATCCATACATGGATAAATTATACATGTGTATATCGGTAGCAGTGATACGGGTATCCATACATGGATAAATTATACATGTGTATATCGGTAGCAGTGATACGGGTATCCATACATGGATAAATTATACATGTGTATATCGGTAGCAGTGATACGTGTATCCATACATGGATAAATTATACATGTGTATATCGGTAGCAGTGATACGGGTATCCATACATGGATATATTATACATGTGTATATCGGTAGCAGTGATACGGGTATCCATACATGGATAAATTATACATGTGTATATCGGTAGCAGTGATACGGGTGTCCAAACATGGATAAATTATGAAAATGGATGTCGTGTTCATACATCTCGATATTAATAATAATAATGACCCATTATAAATAATGCTTATACGAGTGTCACATTGAAGACAGCAGCACAAAAGACTCCCCAAACACCTCTGTCCTCAGCAGCAAAGATAGACATTTTGCTCATGGGCAAAATCTGGCTCTGGTATTCCAATACTACATAAATGTATGTCGCTTGTTGCGTTGTTCCACTCATGGAGATTGCTTTTGGTGTTTCCAACTACAGGGGTCACTCCGGTCGCTCCTGCCTAGATCCTCTGCTTGTCCTCAGCCGTTCGGAAGAGTGTAAATAAACTATGCCCGAACTATTCAACCGTGAATTATTCCAGTTCGATTATGTCAGTATTTTTAACCATCCACTATATTTTATGATTAAAAGATTTGATATAACAAAATTAAGAGGGATTTCCGTCACCATAGGAGGCACACACTTTTACTTAACCCACAATTAATCTCATCTTCTGCATCTCTCAATTGTTCCTTGCAAGTGTTTTAGAAAGTGAACTGTATCACTAAATGTCCACAGCAATTCAGTTTACGCCGTTTCGTACGTACATGCATACAACAAAAAGTGTTCATGCATAGATATATGTGGAAACCAGTGTACACACATATACATAATGTGACAACTGGCTAAATTTAACAATACATTATTGTATCAATATTCTACATGAACTGTGACAGTGCGTACACATACATATTAAACTATAACAATATGTGCTGATATCACAGACACATTATATCAGTGCAAGGACATACCACAGACACATTATATCAGTGCAAGGACATACCACAGACAAATTATATCAGTGCAAGGACATACCACAGACAAATTATATTGGTGCAAGGAAATACCACCAAATTATATTACTGCAAAGACATACCACAGACAAATTATATCAGTACAGGTAGATGTTGTTATATGGTATATTCTTTCCATAACATTGTCTTCACTGTGAATCTCTTGAAATCACTTCGGTTTTAAGAAGGTAAAACTAATATTCATCATGTAGGCTACGTGGTGTGGCTACTACGATGACAAGCGACCTTTATTATTACAGACTATACAATTATTTCTGTACTCTTTAAGAGAATAATATGAAATTTTAAAAAGTAGTATTATCATTTTTGTAAACATAAAAAGTACTTATGGCATGGTACGCTTCTTTTAATCGCGGATAAGTAGACAAAATCAAGTGAGTGAAAATAACAATGTACGAAAAGGAATATTACGTGGTGTAAGAAGTATCTCTTTTGGTGAAGTACGCTCCTGTCAATCACGAAATGTTAGTCATTATGTTCGTATCAGATATTTTTACCATAAAAATAATGGGGGACGTGGAACCGTAACTTCCGAGGTATATTAATAATTATATTTATTACCAAAACAAAGAAGATGGCACAGAAGAAACAAAATAAAAAAGAGAACGGTCAAGAAATAACTACATTACTTTGGTGTGAAAAAATCCTGGTCTAGACTAACACTAAGCTTAAAAGAGCAGCTAAGAATAGTGGGCAGCGGAGTGGTATGATCAGACGATCGGTCGAAGGAATGACTAATCTAATGAAATGAGGTTGATAGGACAAATAAGCTATATTCGTGTTGGTAGATAGCACAGATACATTGTATATAGGCCAGGTATCTACCATGCACACATTTTCTTTTCTCAAATACAATGTTACGTTTTTCAAATTTGATATGATATAGTTAGAATTCTGACTGCATAGATCTTCTTCTTCGTCTCCTTCTTCAGCGTTAATTTTCAAACTCCTGTTTCATCTCTCTTGTAGCAGGACATTGGTCCTACTAGTTTTCCATTCTAGTGTGGAGAATGGAAATACGTTGTTTCGCAGTTTTATTTGCGCCAATGGTCCGACATATCCGTCTTCGGCAGAATATAGATCTTACTTGATAGTTTCATCATATGTCAAGAAATAAATATAATATATAAATAGATTTGACCAAGAAAGTATTGGAGTGTTCTTATCTTTATTGTTTTGTGTTAGTGATTGATAGACCCAGTATCGATTCAGAACATGATGAACTCCGTAGCTTTAGTGGGGGCTGTGTTTGTTCCGAGTCCGGATGATGGTGTTAAGTGTGATGTTTTTAATCAAAACATTGTCTCGATATGTGAGGTATGTTTGAATATATCCCTCAAGTACTACATGAATATTTTGAAAAGAAGAAATATGGCCCCATATCGCGTTTAATCTGGCGTCTTTGAGAAACCTTAGCTATTGATCGTGCAGAATTGCATAGCCAGATCATGAGCTAGAACATCGCACACAACTCGAAAGTCACAGACACGAAAAGAGAAGTCAGTTTTAATTTGTCTCAACAAAAGTATCTCTATCCGAAGATCATGATCAGGATAGATTGCGGCACGTGTTTGCAGACGAAGATTTGATTTCTACGCCATCCACAGACTCATAAACACCACACTCAATGGATGTCGTCGTTCATCATCGATTGTGTTCTAGGAATGCCATCATCATCGTCTACTAGAAATTTAATAAGAATGACTAAATCTACGTAATTTAAAATGCACTTTTGTTCTGTGCCGGATCCTCGTTGTTCAACCAGAAAATACGAATTACTTAATGTACGTAATTTAAAGGTTTGTTCTTTTCTACCGGATCCTTGTTGTTCAACAAGAATGCCGTTTCCATGTTTGAAGAATAAGGACAATTTATGATAATTCTTCTCAACGAACTTTACGAATTAAACTCTGCACTATTATCTATTTTTGTAGTTGATGAACGAACACTGATCCTTTTTGCCATAAAACGATTACATAGCAATGCCATTATTTCCAACCAAAATTTAAAATAAAACCATCGTATTGTACTCAATTATGAAATCGTTATCATAAATACTGGAAAAAATACATAATTTTGCAAACACAAGTCACACCATTCTTTTTAAAAGACCATAACAAAACCACATACCACTTCATGTTACTAACCTAATCTCTAACATAAACTTCAATATTCCTTATCAGGAAAACCAGTACTTTGATATAGCCGGTATGCAGGTGTTGTTATACATTCATACACACATTAGTGGCTAGCGTACAATACAAAGCAGTTCCTACAATGGTTGTATTTTACATTGTATTACGTCTGTGAAAGATGGAGAGAAGAATACAGGCTTTTGATAAAGCGTTACAGACGAGTATTGCAAATCCATTAGGAAGAATTAAAAATCAACATAAAAGTTAGAAACATAATAAATGCTTTTACAGGCCAACAACAATATCTCCTGGCAGTGGTGAAACGTCGCAAACATGTGTGGTTTGGCTCCAAATGAGTGAGAATTTCCTTTCCAAAACTGTGTTGAATGGGGACAGGGAAATAAAAGAAATACATAGGAAAATATGTATTGATAATATTAAAGTCTAGATGTATTGATAATATTAAAGTCTAGATGTATTGATAATATTAAAGTCTAGATGTATTGATAATATTAAAGTTTAGATGGGATTTAAGTGTGTTCACATTCAAACAAGGAACTGAGAGCAGAGAAGTATGCAGAATTTTTGCCTTGATATTTCCAAAGTGGCACTTCTAAAACCATGAAGAGTTATAGTTTGATGATGATGAAAATTATAGATATGTATGTAATGTATGTATGGCCTTTTGCGTCTTGCAGACCGTCATTTAGCAATAAGAAGAAGCAATCCGTTGAATTTTTCTTCAAGAATAGGGACATTTCAAGCGATCATATCAAATCAACGGAATATTTTTGTTTGCGTCTTTCTTCTTTTTTTTTCCTTCAATATCTTTAAACATATTATTTTTGAACAATGCTGATCTCGCACGGAGGTTCTGCCTTCAGACATCCCGAGTTTCGGCCGTGTTTTCCCAGTTATTGGATTATATGTAGAAACACTTCATTGAGGAGTTGCAGAAGTCTTTATACCTCAGTATTGATCTACCGTGGGCTCGATTGCCTTCAGCCAGTTCAGATATATAGATATATGCCTGCTTGAATAAGGGAAATCTGGTTACGGGAATTTCACAGTAAATAAACATTTCGGGTTTATAAAATGGATAAATATGGTTCCCTTTCCATGTTTCATTTAAATAGCTCTGTTCCTTTCTGTTACATGTTGTTGAATTTTGACATTTTCACAATTTAAATTGCGCTTTAACAATAGTGCTTACGTGAAACACAAGGTAAATCAGCTTTACAAAGAACACACAAACTATCAGAATATAGGTTATGGGTATGACAAAAAAATACAGATAACAAGTATACAAAATAGATTCTACCTTAATGTATTTTTCAAGAAAATACAGGATAAACAGAGAACAAACAGTAAAAGCAATAAAAATAAAGGCACTATCACAAAAACATTATATGGCAGACACTTAACAGTAGATACATCACAGGTAACAATGACATCCGTATACACAACTATTGTCATAAAGACGCACGTTAAAAATATGAGGAATAACAACAAAATAAAAAATATAGCCTGAAACAAATATAAACGACAACACAGCAACGGCCCAACACCTAAATCTAAATAAATGAATTACCCATACTAAGACCAAATGGATTAATGGCACCAAACTGCAATATATATGGCACCAAACTGCAATATATATCGATTTTCAATGGCTTTCATAGCTCTATAGTCTGCAGTGCAACATCTTATTGCAGTGATCTGAATGTTACGGACACCACGATGGTCAGCGATATTGAAATGCACAGCGACAGGAGTAGACAGGTTAATGACATGAAGATGTTATCAGAAACGGTCACTTAGTCTTTTCACCTGTTTATTTCAGTTTGCCAGTTTTTCACCTGCAATTTGCCAGTTTCACCTATATATTTCATGCCACATCGTTTACACATGATAACGTAAATGATATTAGGGGATACACATATAGAGACATCGTCGATAGTAAAAGTGGCCCTATGAAATGTCACGAAATTAATCTGTACTACAAAAGAACATGTGTAGCAACACCAGTGTCTGCAACTAACCGTGCCAATATGGCATGAAACATCACCATGGGGTGACTGTTGTAGGTCCGTCTGAAAGTATAAATAGATTTCTTCTTTTGAAAATATCACTAAGACTATCAACAACAAGTTCAAGCAGCCATCTCTCGTCCTATCCATTTGTTTCCCATCATTCACATGTCAGTTTCTATAATTTTCCCCGGGTTTTACATTGGTAACTGGGATTATATGACAATAATGTTTTAGGGAGATTGGTAAGATGTTATTTCTGAAAAGCCCTTGTTATTTTCGTGGAAGGCTTACTAATTAGAAGAAAATGTTAATTTTTCACATTTAAATCTATACCATAGAAGGTCAAAGTCGTTTAAAAATATGTGAGATCATGGGATATGACGTGTAGAAAAACGTAGATATTGCAGACACGATTAAAAGCATTTCAGTTTTCGGTAGGGCTGTACCGGATTCAAATTTTTGGAATCCGGCCGGAGCCGGATTTGGCTGGATTTGTGAAGTGAGATCCGGCCGGAGCCGAAGCCGGATTTACAAATAATGTACTACATCACTTGACTTAGGTGAGTGGAGTCACTCGACTGTTCATTACTGCAGTTTATTACGATAGACATGGCAAAGATGACATATACTCATATTAAATCATTTAAATGTGAAATAATTATATTTATATTAGAATAAGTAATATTAAGTTCCATAAGTTCAAGATGAAACATAATACATAAGCACATAATGCTAATTTAGTAATTTTAATTTTTAGCTTTCAGTTTTTTTTATCACATTGTTTTCAGTTGGCAATTTGGCTGCTCAGTTACAACTCACAACAACAGTATATTGAACAGATTGAATTTATTGAAATACAGTCATTCAGTACTTTCACTAGTTAGTCAGTCGGTCTTCATTATGGCTGTGAAGTTTTGTGGTACAAGGCTACTACGGTGGTTAGTGATAATGTCTTCTGCAGTACTGTTCCGATGGCACACTTGTAGGTGGTGGTGCAAGAAATGCCTGCGCCAGTCTAGCCATACTTGGAAATCTTTGCTTATTGGCATGCCACCATGATACTGGATCTGACTGTCGAGTGTGAAGTGGATCTGACAGGTACTGTGTCACCTCAGTGTTTATGCTGTTGCCTTCGGCACTTGCAGAACGATATGTGGTGGGATTTTCCTCGACAGTTGTGTCAAAACAGCTCCATAGACTTTCTTTGTGCAAACACGATCCCAGATTCATCATAGATGTGGTCGTCAATACAATGGCCTAAAGTGATGCTTTCTTTTTCTTCATTTCGTCATAGCTTTTCCTGTGCATCGATCGCAAATGGGTCTGCATTGATGATGTTGAGAAGTCTTTGGGCCGATCTGATCGTCCACGCAAGAACTGTTTGACACAAAACTTACATATTACCTTCGCTGAATCATCATCTTTAACCTTGAAGTAATCCCAAACAGCGCTGTATGACTTAGATTTTGATCCCATTTTATTTTATCGGCAAGACCAAAGAAATTTACGAAAATTTGAAATATTCAAGTCCCACGAACTCATGAAGTTAATGTACCATTAATATTCAAAATGAATTTTTTCTTCTTCTTAAAATGCTTATTTACATCAGCGAGAAATAGTAAACTGGAAGTACTACTGTGCTTGACCTCATGAAACATGTACAGAAAATTCACCTGACTAGGCAACACAAATCTGGCCTAAATCCGGCAAAATTGGACCGGAGCCGGAGTCGGATTTGTAAAAAATGGCCGGATTCCGGATTTACCGGAGCCGAAATCCGGTACACCCCTAGTTTTCGGCCATGCTATTAACCAACATAAGTGTGAGAAAAACCACTGAAGAAAAATTATAAGAAGAAGAGAAACACGGATGGTCACTACTTTAACCACTCACTCCCTCATTCACTCACACATTCACTACCTCATTCAGTACATCACCCAATCGCTTCCCACCCACTACAGCTTCCTCTCTCCTGCTCTCCACCTCCCTCAGTATCTTCTTCAAACTTATAATGTAATTGTGTGGCAACCACATGACCGTATTATTATTCATGTGTTTATAATTGGGTTTTTGTGAGTAGATTGTTTGCCGTTTATACAAAACAAGGTGAGATAATTACTTTATCGTCTGTTTATGTTAAACAAACCAAATTACCTCCCTCAATATAAGCTGTACATTGTTTACTGGTGTGTTTCTTCTCTGACACCAATTTCAGCACTAAACTTCTTTTTAAGCTTGATGATTCTTATCTCTCAACTTCTTTGTGTTGTTTCTGACTTTCTCTTTCCATATAAAAGAAAATAATAAGTTCAACACTTCATTTTAGTTTATTCATTTTTATTCATAGCAAGTTTAAATTTGTTTGCTTTTAATATTTTTACTGTCACATGTCCTGTTTTGCTACTGGTGCATTCTTTATTATATAAAATTTGAGTCCTTCATTCGATTAGAGCTTTGATGTTTACAGTAACATATCAATTATATAGTTAAGTGGTTTAACAAACAGTGGTCAAACTTAAAGTTAGCAGCTCAAGGTTTCGGAAAAAAATTGTAATCATACAATTAGAAAAATGTAGTTGAAAGTTATAGTATTAAAATATCAAATATTTAGTAGTAAAATATTAAAACGTTAGTGGTAGGCCTATAATATGAAAATTTTAGTGGCATAACTTGAAAACTTTAAAACAGTGGTAAAATGTGAAAACATTAATGGTAAAATTTTGTGAGTAGCATGTTTGCAATTTAGGCAAATCAAGGTGAAATAATTACTTTATCGTCTGTTTATTTTAAAGAAACTCAATTACCTCCCATTAGTGATAAACTCAACTCCGACTGTGCACCATCCAATAACGTAATGACAATGAAACAGACCGTAGATGACAGACACTATGTTACTCTTCATACCTGCGCACATCAAGCTAAAGAAGAAAGATGGAATGAATTATGCAAGCAGATCAGTTCAGACAAATCTATCTAGATGTTCTGCCGTGTTTAGGGGAGCATCAACAGTGATGTCCAAAGATTCGGTGTACCTGATTTTCAATCCACATGGCAGAAATCAGACGAAGACACAAGGGGAAGGCCTTCCTTGAGCATTATGTTCAACAGATAGACTTAAGGAGATTGACATAAACGATCTGGTTCGTGTGTTTAACGAAAGCATCAAGAATGATACGATCAATGAAGAAAAGCTGAACAGCTACATATTGCCACTAGACAAGCCCAATAAAAACCACGCCCAGATCAACGGATACTGAATCATAACGATGCAGAATACCGCGGGAAAATTATTGAGAAGATTGTTGCACGTGACCTCGCTCGAAACCTAGATGAGAGCCGCATTTTTCAGGGTAGGCTCGGAGGTTACAGACGTCAGAAAGAAACATGGCGCAATGCTGCTGTTTTCACCTACGACGTATTCAAAGGCTCTCATGCAAGTCTCGAAACGTGTGCTGTCACGATTAATCTGAAGGACGCGTGTAACAGAGTGCCGTTCGAGTACCTCATCAGCATGCTCTTGCTCTTAAATGCTGACCCTTTCATCATCAGATGGATATTAGTGGTGTTGCTCGAGAGGAAGGTGGCTCTCACGTGCGGGTGTTGACACCTACACCCAAAAACAATACTCCCAGGTCTACCACAGTAATCTCCCATATCACCCGTATTATTCACTGTCTACACCATGGCAATCACATCACACAGCATCAACTCGATGGAAGAGGTAGAATACTGCCATTTGCGGACGATATCCTGATATACAAATAGGGAAGGGATATAAAAGACACTGTTGGATCATTGCAGAATCAGCTAGTCCGTATCGCCTCCTGTTGTGAGGATTCAGAAGCACTGATCAACTAAGAGAAAGCTGTGTGATATTGTTCTCTCTTAACAATCACATCGTAAAGTCTGCGACAACGTCGGTGAAGATGAGAGGGTACAATGTAATCAGGACCTCATCTTTACAATACCTGGGCTTGCGATTTATTCGTAGTCAGTATTTTCCGGAACACGTTGATCATGACATCGCAAAAATAGGTGATGTACGTTGGGGATGGGTGGAGTCATTAGAGAGAGCTAAAATGCGGACTTCACTTCCAAAACATACGCTTATCTTTGTCTGAAAACACGCAGGTGTGAAGGGAAACGAACGGGCCGATCAATTAGTTAACCTCGCCACCATAACAGATGGTCAGCCTATGGACAGTGCAGACATATTCATTGCTCTCCGTGAATCCGCATGATCCGATTATTTTGAGATAAATGAGCATGAGTCAATATCGAGAATGCGCGAATTGGGAGTGAGGATAGTCGTGGCCTGTAAAGAACACCTAACAAAGATTTCAAAAAGAGTAATGAACCAGCATTGAAACTGAACCATCAGCCGTTATACCCTGAGAGATTTACTGAAGCGGATATTTAAACACCTATGAACATGTCCTGTGTGTGAAGAGGATAATCAATATATCTAACTACCCAATACCTAATACCTTATTGTAAAATATGAAAACATTAGTGATATAATATGAAAACTTTAGTAGTATAATATGAAAACTAGGGATAAAGTGTGAAAACTTTAGTGGTATAATATAGAAACTTTAGTGAAATTTTAGGGGTATAGTATGAAAACTTTGGTGATAAAATATGAAAGATTTAGTGTAGAACGAGAAACAATCTGTAGTGAATTTCGAAACAATCAGTAGTAAAATAGAAAATAATAGGTGTAAAAATAAGTTTTGTTGTAAAATCAAAATATTTTCTTGTAAAATTAGAACATTGTGTTTTAAAATCAAAATATTTTAGTGTAAAACAAAAAAAATATTTTAGAGTTAAATAAAAACATTTCAGTGTAGAATTAAAAGACTTCAGTGTAACATAAAACATTTCAGTTTTACATTTCATTTGTGGACGATATCCTGATATACAAACAGGGAAGGGTCGGATCACTGCAGAATGAGCCAGACTGTATCACCTCATGTTGTGATGATTCAGGGACACTGATCAACCAAAAGAAGACTGTTGTGAAGATATTCAATATTGTGTTGTAAAAGTAAAAAAAAAAAAGACATTCAGTAGTAAAATAGGAACTATTTTGTGAAACATTGATTTACATTTCGCAGTTACATTGAACATATAGAGGCAAGATATGACATATTTCGTGGAAAAACAGAAAACATTTTGTGGTGATACCTGAACTAATTATTTTGTAAAACGCGAGACATACAGCCATCAATCTGAACAGTTCTGCTATGAAATCTAAGTCAGGCTTGACAGAATCGATTTTTTCATATCAACAGTAGAAACGTCGAATGCGCGAAAACAAACAGCAAAAACCCTCTTGGTAATTACTCTGAGACGGTCAGATGTGATTTCTAACTGTCTCTATCGGATCAAGAAATCTTAGATGGCTAGACAAGAGTGATAAAGAGGTTTACTTGTCGCTGATCACGAGCCTAGATTCCTCCAACTCATTGTAGCATGTGATATTAGTCTTGATTTTTTTTGCCGGGAAATACATTTTAAAACAGTGGAATAATACATTATTTTGGGTACATAAAAAGACATGACAGCTTGCTAAGGACCATACAAGATATCCATAAATTATGTCAACAAATGTTGGCCAATTCTCTGCTCTCATCCACCCATACATATATCCTACATACAATAGGTAGGCACATACAGACAGTCAGATATATACACTACATACTTTAGTTAGATTCAGGCACTCGCATATATACATATATATTAACATACATAAATTAAACTCAAACCGATGCTCCCACATACACATATATATATTACATAGATAGAGTCGTCATAGACACGTGCATATACAAATATATATTGCATACATAAACAAGTGACAGAATACATATGCCTATGAAGTAATATAGCAACAGACGGCAAGAGTAGCATAGAAATCCACAATAGATGTAGTAAAGCATACCAAGACCTAGGGCAAATGACACCAATCTTCAGATAGAGAATGTAGATTTAAACACCAAAGTAACACTATTCAAAACGATTATTATGCCAACGCTGAGTTACTTATGCTAAACATGGACAACGACATCACAAGACAAACGTAAACTTGTGAGAGCTGAAATCGCATGCTTACCCAGAATTCTAGGGATATCGCTAAGAGACAGTAAGAAATGAGGAGATTAGACCCACAAAAAACATACCGGCACCTCCCCAATCGTGAAATATATTAAGAAACAACAGATAAATGGTTTGCACACATCAGCGACGGATATTTCAATGCCTTTTGTAAATAGATCTGTAATGTGAAAAACATAATAGCAGTATATGTTGCAGGCGAGGATACACAAGTTTGAAAAGCGATATTTTCACAACAACATAGTTATTAAATTGACACCCAATTTACCTAAAAACAATGTGACTCTTGTGGTGAAGAAATGCTCAAATTATGAATCGTCAGCTGAAGCCAACATCACGGACGTTGATATAGCACTGCAGCAGTTTTATCTCAAGTAAAAAAAAACAACATCAGATATAAGTAATTTTACTGATTTTGTGTCTGTTTTGGAAACACATAAATAGACTAATATGAAAATCAGGATATCATCAATATAATAAGAGCAGAGAACGTTATATTCACATGTTTAATCAGTGACACCATGCAGTTGATCACTGGACCTAACGATCTAGTAGGAAATGAAACAGCAGACAGACTTGCAAAAATAGATGTCTTAGAAAAGCAAAAGGAAAGACCTTGAAATATTTAAAAATGTTAAACAAATTCTAAGAAACTACAAGGAATTATAGCTTAACAGATGAGAAAATGGGTTGATTAGTCGAAATTTCCAACAGAACATGCTAGAGTCAAGTCATTTAAACCATATCAAACTCAAGAAACTACACTCGTATAACACAATTGTCAACCCAACGAAACTGCCGAACATCTCTTTATTGACTACTCTTCCCTATCAACTGTCAGATACAATCTTTTAAGTTTAACTAACTCATTATATGGATCGATAAGTATTTTTTTTAAAGAGTGGCTTTGAGCGATGCCAATAATAGAACTATTTGGCAGAAACTGGATATCACAATAACAACAACATGACTCAGTAAATTATTAAATGATTAATTTCTGTGACCCAGTGCAGATCAAAACATTCAGTGAAGGCCTGCTGTTCGTCCATCACACGTGAGATTGTCCATTTGTTACATCCACTTAAAAAAAAATTTAGTTAAAATTGTGTCCATGCCTAATAGTTCGTAGATGGCTATATTCGAGTTTTCAAATGTCCTTGGACAATTCGGGCATGGAATGACCACTGTAGAATAATTTTGGTCTGTCTGTGACTTTCTAGCTACTCTCCGCTGTTGAGCTGATTCATTTCTCCTCTTTTCACAAGATGATGCGCTCTTTTTGACTGTAGAGCGCTATCTAGATTATTTTTTGCAAGTTCTTCCCATTTATCGTGGTCTATTTCAAAGGCTTTCAGTGAGGTCTTTAACGAGTAATTGTATCGTTTCTTTTGGCCACTTTGAGATTGTGTAGCCTTCTCCAGCTCACCATAAAGAAGTATCTGTGGCAGGCGTTGATCTGGCATACGTACCAAATGACCTGCCCAACGAATCTATGTCTGCATCAGGATACTGTCAATGTAGGTCTCTTTAATGAATCTTTTTTTTGTGGGTAATAATGACTTGTCTCGTATCTTGCAAAAATATGTATATGTGGGTATATGTCTATTCTTGTTATGACTGTATCTCTGTGCGTTTTTGTATTTCTTTATCTTTATGTGAATATACATACGTTTTATATATTTAGCGAGGTTAGCTCAATCCCCAGCTCACTTTCTTGTCATACGAATATTCTAGAAAAAAAATTCTTTTGAGACGGGCAGAAGAGTGAAGACATAGATACCTTTAATTAATCATTATGTTATGCAGTCATAATAGCACTCATAGTTTATGTTCTATTTTACGTTTTTGTCGCTATAGCGACTGTATAATCTGCTGTAATAACTCAGTTGCTGATGGAGAAAACGGAAGATCGTATTATCGACAACGGCTTCAAAGGCAAGAGTGGAAATCCTTGTATTGTGTTGAAGTTGTATCAAGAACAGTAGCAAGCCACCAGAACCAGTTCAGAAAGCAGTGGCAAACTACTTAGAAGTACACAACTCCAGGAAACACATGATGACCACCGCTAACATAATTTCAGACATATAAAGAGGCAATGGTTTAGAGAGATTAATCATGGAGGGAAAAGTTCATGGGAAACGAACACGAGGCAGACCAAGACTACGATGGACACATGACATCGAAGAACTTCTGAATATGACACTAGAAGAAGTTGAAAAATTTGCACAGAACCGAGAGGCTTACATAGTGGCAGTGAGGACAACGTTCTGTAAAGGATATCTCACAGAGAGATAATTACTCAGAACTTATTATTTTTATTTTGACATTTTATTTCGTACAAGAAATCACAGAATGTATCGTTCATTGCTTACAAGATAAATAAGAATAATAAGACCCATAACTCGGCAGGGTCGTAGGTGTCACACTGGAGACATCACCACAATACGCCCTCTAAATATCTCTATCATCAGTCATTCGATCCTAAAAAAATCATACCCAGACCATTCAATGATGTCGTCAGTTCAGCATTTTCTCATACAGCTTATTCTCCTTCCACTCTCGACGTTTCCTTGCAAAATAGTTTTAGAAAGTGTGTCGTGTCTCTTTACATGACCATACCAAACACAAGACAAAACACATGATCGAATATATTAATAATAAATGATGATTTTTTATCATGAATGCTGATACATAACAGGAAACCACTGCGATAAGTCATGCTACATTCAGTTATATGATGCTGAATGTCGTATATATATATATGAAGGCTATACACGAGTATACATTTTTCTGTATGTAATTAACGCTTCACAGAATATTGTATTTAGAAACTAGCATCTACGCTTTTACTTTACTTGTGTAGCAGATTAGCTTAACAAAGCCATCCTGCCCTGTGGTACTTTTCTCTAGTCTCATGAATCATTGCGTCTTGGAATTAATCATGTAAACGAAAAACATGGGTGGATTAATGTCAGCTGAAAGGGTTATAAATACAATCTATCAGCCCTTAGTGGGTGTGCGTGTTAGTCTCTTTAATGAATCTTTTTGTGTGGTTAATAGTGACTTGTCTCGTATATTGCAAAAATATGTGTAGGCCCTATGTGGTTATATGTCGGTTCTTGTTATGACTGTATCTCTGTGCGTTTTTTTGTATTTCTTTATATACATGTGAATATATATATGTTTTATATATTTAGCAAGGTTAGCTCAATCCCTAGGTCATATTTTTTTTGTCATTTGAATATTCTAGAGAAAAAAAAACGTCTGGGACGGATACTCCACTCGACAGAGCTGTGTAAACATCAGATTGTTGTACGCAAAACTAGAATCTGACACGTCCATGAGGTACTTCGGTCAGCAGCATGCCACAAAAGTTTTTATTAGCTCGGCCTGGGACACTAATAAAGAAGGATGCCATTTCTACCATTTCTTCAAAATGAATGTGCCCATCACCAACATGTCTGTGCTAGTAAACACTGTTTGTGTCACATTACTGGTGTTTAGTTCCTCATGAACGTAGCGGGTTCGAGTCGTGTGGAAAACCTACATCGAAGCTTCATACATATTATGTATAGACACTGTGTAAAAGTGTAACAGATTAGCACAGTTGGGCAAAGTAAATACTATGAGAAGAGACATGACCCTAGCTCCTAGGTAAGCGTATGCCTTGCACAGTGAACCAACGGAAACCATGCCTTACAATATGCTGTCTGACCACTTGTACTTACATATTGTGTCTTGTATTTCATAAAATTGCATAATTTATTTGTATGATGCGATGTCATTTTTTTCCGCGAGACAAGTTCATTCACAATATATAATTACCAAACAAAAAGCCAGAGAAGATCCAACAATATAACTTGCATCCTGTACTATGTTCAATCGTCTCAACTTTGATTTACCACTGATATGAAATTGGTGAAAGAGTGACGTTGATGGTTAGGGAAACTTCTAACTTCAATGTAACGGTGTTTGAATTCAAATATATTACCAGATACAGTTTAACACACGCATGGAATTCTATGCCAAAATTTTTTTCTTAGTCATCATCATCATCATCACGTGACATACTCTTTCCAGAACGTAGTCTTCCCTGTGGATCTCTTGAATTCTCCGCGGTCTAGAGCAAGCTGTCCTTCCTCTCTTAGTGGTATGCGCAGGAACTCCTGAACGTCTTTTGTCCAACGGCGTCTTGTGCGGCCTTTGTCCCTGTTGCCCTCTATCATCCCCTCCAGTAACACTCTCTCTATGCCGTCGTGTCTCTTAATGTGACCGAAAAAAACTAGCTTTTTTTAAAAATATGGTGTTCAGAAGCCAGCCTTCCTGGACGTTAATTGATTTTAAAACATCTTGGTTTGTTTTCCCTGCTACTCATGGTATTTTCATAATTCTTCTATAGCACTTTAATTAAAATGATGTTATTCTCTTGGCCACAGTTGTATTTCGTGTCCATGCTTCACGTCCATATGTCACCACAGGAAACACACATGTTTGTAGTAAACACAACTTGGTTCTTATGTTAGTACTCTGCGATAGTTTATTTGTATAGTTTATTCGTGAGCTGTTTTGTATAATGCATGGCTGTTGTTATTGTTGTTGGGCTTGACTTTCCTTCTTTCTTCCACTAAATTTCTTAGTCGGTGTTTGGTATGAAATAGGTGATAAAATTATTAATTTCGAAACTGGCTTAACCAATCATGCAACCAAATGGCTGATAACATGGCAGGCATATGTCTTATGGGAATGTCCCGTGTGCAGTGATACGTGCCTCTCATCATTAGAATACATACACAGAAAATCAAAACAAGTCTTCACACGTGACGATTTTAATTTTTTGTGTGATTTTTGTTGGGCACAATCTATATAATGTGTGTGTCTCCTGCCACCTTGGGAAAAATACAATAGACTGACAGATCGACCGACCGACAGATAAACAGATAGATAGATACACAGAACGATAGACAGACTCCTTACTTAAATTTGGTTGAATGTGTTTTAGAACGTTTCTTTGACCGAAATTGATCTCATTATTGTTTTTGCACCTTTATTGTGTAAGCAGACGCATGAACCTTTTATACTTCTATGAAACAGTTTCTCAATTCGTGTAACATAATTATGGCGTCTGTGTTTCTAGCCTGGAGGATTCATTTCACATGCAAATTTCATTAACAGTAAAACTAATATCAACTAAGCTACGATAATTATTTTAACCGAATTGTTAATTTTGTAAGATAACAATTTCACAACTCATCACTTTCTTCTTTTTTTCTGAATTATATTTGTTAGCTACAAGCGTCTCTCTCTCTCTCTCTCTCTTTGTTCTCACTGTTTCTTCTTCTTTCTTCTTCTGTACTCGTACTCAAACTCCTGCTTGTTAATGAAGGTGGTCTAAGAACAGGATGCTCTACACTTCTCGAATAAGCACTTCCGTTATCTGGAAAAGATCCTTCTGGGAACTTAGTATAGCCATTGTCCCTGCTATAATGGAGACCCGCCGAGGGAATTTGATAATGAACAATGAAGAAAAAAGAATTGAAATCTAGCAATCATGAACATTTGCTAAATATGACTGGGCTTTTCTTTCCAAGTCTCACAAGTCTTGTTGTCCAGTTGGTTATGTGTGTCTATGTGGTCTTGTCTTCATGGTTATAGTCGCTACTATATTAATAACTCTACATCATCGTAATCATTTTATTGTTCTGTGGTATTATGTTAGAAATCACTGTATGGATTGTTATATGTATTATGTTAGAAATCACTGTATGGATTGTTATATGTATTATGTTAGAAATCACTGTATGGATTGTTATATGTATTATGTTAGAAATCACTGTATGGATTGTTATATGTATTATGTTAGAAATCACTGTATGGATTGTTATATGTATTATGTTAGAAATCACTGTATGGATTGTTATATGTATTATGTTAGAAATCACTGTATGGATTGTTATATGTATTATGTTAGAAATCACTATATTGATTGCGAATTTATTGCCTTATCGGCACAATTGATATGACTAAGTAACGCTTTATCTGCTGATAGGAAATAGAGTTAAGCCAAAAGGGGAGCAAAGAATAGTAACGAATTCAACTGGCATATATGTCGTAAGAATCCAGCATAGTGGGTTAAGCATGCAGTTGGTAACTCCAACCCGAAGAAGATAAAAATTACTCAAAATGCCGTGCGAAAGCTTTATGTGTTGAATCGTAATGTGCACGTATCGCAGCATAGGAGTAAATAACAACATGTGAATTCTATTTCCTGAACTTACCTGAACTAGCAGGAGTTGAAGAATCAATGCATACACAGAATTGCTACACCAGAACACTGATAAACGGAAGACAAACTAAATATTCAGTATTAAGTATCAATGCTCAGAGTGTTGTGCCTGGTAGTAGAATCATGTGCTACCAGACGAATAGTTAGTTACAAAAACAACTAAGTATTTGCAGAAAAGAATGAAATTAATTTGATTTACTATAAGTGTGACCTTCGGTTTATTAGATCTATTGGCTAATGGGAAACTAAATCTTCTAAAATCATCTATTTGACTTTTCCAGCGATTTTCTTTAGCTGTCACGTAAAGTATAACCATAGTGACCACTGGAAATCACGGAAATATTCAAATCAAGTATTAAGAAGGCTTGATTTCCCATTAGCCGTACGTATTTTTACTTTAGACGGTTTATGCTACAACGCAGGTATAGCATATTGCATTTAATATATTGAGAGACAACACATACAAATATTGGACATCTTATGAGAATGAATTACAGTCAGATATCAACAAAGGTGTATCATTCAATCTACTATATCTATGGATCCAAGGGAAGACTAAGAAAAAGCTGTAGAGACATTATCAAAGAACTCATTCCGGTTCAAATAACAGGGAAACACGTGTTGATTTTTGAGAGTGCACAAAACAAGAGGAAGAAAAAAGAAAAAGAAAGATAGTTAAACAAATATAGATAAATAACAAATATGAACTCAGTCCAGCGAGTGCGACATATCTGAAAATTTACCAGAGTACCATGCAATAACATGCAATAACATTTTGCATGCAGTCAAAATTACATGAAAAATAAAAACACTAGAAAAATATATATATAGACAGTGCAACATTAGACAGATTAAAATTAGACAACCTCTAGATATAATTATAGAGCAACAGACACATCCTCACTATCAGATCACTTTTACCTCTACGCTAAACTGTAAGTGTGTATAAAATAACTATATCATCTACTTATAACCTGCAAGTGTGTATAACATAACTATATCATCTATCAGAATGTTTCCAATATGGTCTTGAAAAAAGCGACAGGGTTATGAGTCTATGTACTAGAAATACTGGTCATTTTAATATTTCTAAATAGTGAATTTCAATGTTATCCATAAATAACGTCAAAAATTTGGTGTGTTTTTTCTACCATTTCCCTTGGCAACAACTCTCAAGAATTCAGCCATCATAACAATGTACCAAAAATGTATACCTTCACTCACGCCAAAAATAATAACTAAATTAGCAGAAATATTACAAAGAAAAGTACATGATTTTTTTTACAACTCTGTAGAAAAATGTTTCAATTTCACTCAATTTAATTGGTGCATTAAAAACAGTATTGTTGACATCAACGTTTATCGACGAACACCCCCTCCCCTTCTCTTTGTCAACAATTATCTAACTTTTCCAAACCCTACCCACCTAATTGTTGACGTCATTAATGAGCATCCCCAATTTCACATTTTTGGTTAACATCTTGCATGCACAAAGTTGCGCAAATGATTATAATACGCATTAACAAGTGTATGTTTACTACTGGCCCTTGACATAGGGAGATGAATACAGACCAGACTCAAATTTCATTTGTTATAGAGAGAACAATTATTGCAGAGATTCTTGTCTAAATAATATTTTTTTAGAACTATTGTTGCATTTCTGCGCAAGCTGAAATTTTGCTGTCATTTTTAACTAGACCGTATTATAAGGAAAAAATGTATGCACTAATGAATTCATCATCAAATTTGCATTTTCGTTCTGATGAACTAATACCAAAATCTCCCACACAAAAATATATTTAAATAGTTACAAATATACACAAGCTCACAAAAACTGACGCATTGATTCATGTATAATTCTGTATTTAAAGGGTCTTTTTATGATTAAAAATGTAATAAAATATATAGAAGAACAAGTTTCACATGTAATGCTGGAGTCTCCAGCCGAAGACGGATATGTCGGGCCATTGGCGCAAATAAAAAGGCGACACAACATCCTGCTGGAAGTCTAGCAGGACCATGATCCAGCTAGATCCAGTTGGAGTTTGAGAATGAACGCAGAAGAAGAAGAAGATACTGGAGTCTGAATGAAAAAACAAAGAATAGTGAAACTGTTACCTGTCATGCATGTCGTACAAGTCTGTTAAGAAGGTTTTGGGGTGAAGCTAGCTGCCCATAGAGTGTCATATATATGTTGAAATTGAAAGTTTCTGCCGAAGGTTGTAGATATCGAAATTTGCAGGAGTTTGAAAACGAACACTGAAGAATAACAAGAAGAAGAAGAACTAGTATAAATATCAGTTTAAAAACAAAAAAAATCCACTTTAGCGAATATTAAAAGAAAAATACTTCGTAAGAATTTAAAATAATTTGTCGAGCTAGTTTTCTTCCGTGTAGCAATCGAGGCCTGGACTTATAGTTCTGGGTGCAAGGAATATCGTCACTGTCTTATTTCCAGATATGTCGTAGGAACTAAGGAAAGTTGGGGTATAGGCCGACAGCCTATCACCTGTCACAAAATCATCATTGTCACTTTATTTCTACTCCCGTGTGTTGCCAGGCCCGAAAGGGAGCAAAGAATAGCAACAATGTTTACCTTCCACGCATGTCGTAAAAGGCGACTAATGAGGTTATGGGATGGAGTTGGCTCTCCCATCCCATATAGGGTCAGTGACACAAAGTCATGCTGAAGTCGGATGTGTCAGGTCGAAAGGCGCAGATATCGCAGCAATGCCGTAAACCATGCCACAACGCATTCCGTTCTCCAGACTACATCCTGCTAATCTGCAGGACTTTGAGAACGAACGCATAAGAAGACTGTATGCCTTGTGTGGATTACTTATTTGTATCTTCTGTCAAATGGTCCCCGTGAATGGCGAAGAGATACAGGCCAGCTTCGGATATTTGCAACTTTATCCTTTTGTAACTAACTCCTAGATTGCGAGACATACTAGATGTTCTATCATTGCAGATAGATTGGTCAACAGTTCTGTTAAAAGAACGATGAACTAGATGGCCCAGAAGTATACACTTCTGTCCGGACATGATGATTTTCGAATACTGTGGCACTAGAATGTTTCTTTTCGGGGAATAAACGTGCGTTTATAAAATCAAATACAAACAAGCTTCTGCGACAACAAACCTTATATAAGATTATGTTCCACCTCGGTTACTCAACTAGAAACTGAGGATGACCTGTTCTTTTGTCGGAAAGGCTAAGGGCTATCCAAAATCTGCTCACAGCTATAGGGATTATTTTATCATTATCATCGTCTATTTAGTTTTAAACTCTACCTTCTGCATTCCTAAGTGCAACAAATATCTGCTTTATAAATGAACATTTGTCTAATGGCAATGCTTATATTGCTTTAACAGAATAAATAGATTTCATTTTTGATGGATGCAGATGCACAGAATGCACAGAATGCACTTACACAATGTATCAGGATTGTTAACGTCATGAATAAGCTAGCAGAGCACAGATTGGGGCACTTCCCGAAAAGGAGAATCTCATGCCGACACAAGTCTTACACAGACGCCATCCACCTTTATAAGAGCGGTCCATGCGGTCATAAGAGCGAACGAATAAGTAATTAAACATGCAATTTAGTAGTATTGTCTCACTGTATACTTCATATACAATAATGTAATATGCTGAATGTTAATCCAGGCAGTCTATTTATCGTCAAGATATATTCTACAGAGCACATCTAATGTTATTTTGTGTTGAGATGGAGGAGAGAGTACGATCCAAAATGGCTACAGTAATTTCTGTAGTAATTCTACAGTAATGAATAAAGAACAAATAGTTCGTAGTTCCTGGGAGTCTATATACAATAACAACAACAGACGAGTAATAGTGACGAATCGTATTTATAAGATCTGAAGGCTCATTGTAAAACACCTTTTAAAATTACTCCTTTGACAATTCCCGTGATTTTTATTGGATATCGGTATATACAAAGTGACAACATAAAATTAGGAGGAAAAATCCAATGAATTAAATTAAAAGGATTTTTTTTAATGAGCCAGCACGTCTTAGATTGACGATCTCCTAAAGCAAATCTCTGTAGCCATTGATCCGATAACAGTTAAATAAACAGGCATAACGAATGTGAGGAAAATTGTGATGCTTGGTTGAACCAGAAGCATTGACTGAGTTAAAGATTTAATTGTGAATTGTATGCCTGTACTCCTGTTGCCTGGGATCCTAAAAGAGAGTAAAGAACCTGCACTGAGACTTGAAATAGGTGTTAAGAGGCAACTGAGATAAGTTGAGCATTATATTGCAGAAGGAAAAATATGCTAGTAGCATTTTCTATTCAGGACGTATCGATCAATCTAGCATTTATTCGGTCAAATACTGTTAGAATAGTTTATTTTAGTTTATTGATGAGCTGTCTTCCGTTCCATCAGAAACTAGTCAATACTTTGGATAAGCACTGAATCTTCTTTCCTGTATTTCTTTCTTTATATCTATAAACTCGTAACCCGTCAGTGTCGTAGGTGTACCACATTGATGCATCGACCCACACAGTTCTCCATCGATTTGTCTTCAACAATGCGGACGAGTGAGAAAAAATTATGTCTTGTCCAACCCTTGATGTTGTCTGTCCATGTTTGTATTTGTCCTACTCTAATTCTTCCACATTGGAGGGTTCCCTGCATTTTTTTACAAGGTATTATGTCGCGTTTCCAAACCATGCAAGTTTTCGTCGTTTCACTATTGAAAGCAATGGTTTTTGTGGACCTGTATACACCTCTATTTTATTTCTTGCGTGCACATTTGTTTTATGCTCTTCATATGAGATGCGTAGAATTTGTCGTAGTTGGAATTTGACGTGTATTGAAAGGTCTGTAATTGTCTCTCATTTACACATGAGAAAATTGCACAATATGAGATTTAGTATCAACATCAGTACAGTACAATGAAAACAGTAAGAGAAATCACATCTATGTAACGTTATAAGGATAACTGGAGAGGAGACGAGCGCCATCAGCTAAACTTTTCGTCCACTGAAATACTGCATTGGATAATCTTGTATTTACAACGTATCTTTTTTGTGTGTGTCCATTGATTGATTCCGTGTTTTCTAAAGATTAATAGTTCCTTTTACTTCTTGATTTCAGCGCCACCTATCCCATACCTAGGGGCTATATATTCCACTTTAAGAATCCCTTGGAAATGTATATCCGCTTCATTATTGAATACTTGCTTCTTTTATCATTGTTCTTCCCTAGTTTAGTTGTTTGCAGTTCTATAGCACTACACTTCAAAATTTAGAAGTATGTTTACAATTCAGGGACATTTGAAGCGATTATTCTTGAATGAGGCTCAAGACAGTGTTATTTGATGTGTTATTTGAGAGTAATATAAATATTATGTGCACACCATGAAACTGATATTTAAATGCGGCTGTGCTCCTACCCAATATTTAATTTGAAGAGTACATAACTAATTCGAGTAAACGGGTTTTTTCCGCACTTGACATTAGAATATAACAAATTCAACACAAGAAATTAACATGCTGATATTATTTACCAAATATTCTCGTACTAATAATTTTTTTTCCACAGGTTTTGGTGTAAGGGTAAGGGATAGACCAAAGCTGAGATATGCCACTAGCACTAACCCTCTAAAAAACTGTTAAGATTATCAGAACTGCGATCTCTACTATTTGTTGATGGCTTTAAAGCTCTGATATAACCAAATTGGAAAACGGTTGAAAGTAGTATACCTCACCATAAGCGCTACGTTTTATTTTACAAAATAATTTTTTTTTAACTGGAAAAACCGTAGTTAAATATATGATAGAAAAGATCATTACTCAATCTCTTGCATTGAGGGTGCATTGAGTAAAAGTACGTAAAATTGATGAACAACCAGCAAAAGCACATATATGTTTATAAACACATACCATATAATACATACCTATCTCCGTTTGTTTCTCTATGTCCATGTGTTACCCCAATTCTCACCTCTTTTCTATCGATTGATCTTGACACGGATATTTTTGTCGTATATTATTATTTTAACACATATTTCTCTTCCGTTATATGATTATCATGATTTCTACAAAACTTTTTTTTTCGTGTCTCGCATACTTGACATGTGTTAACCATCTGCTGTGTAGCAGTTCGTCATTATCATCATGT
Organism: Meghimatium bilineatum; assembly: GCA_034231615.1. NCBI lineage: Eukaryota > Metazoa > Mollusca > Gastropoda > Stylommatophora > Philomycidae > Meghimatium > Meghimatium bilineatum. The sequence continues at coordinate 94,817,933 of CM067298.1, forward strand.
GCCGTGCTGGGTATCATAGGTTGGCATTGATCTTCACAACTCGCTATCCTTTGTACTGTGTATCAGTTTCACTGCTGATTCTCTATCGTGTCATGATATACAAACACAAAAATCAGTATTTTCACTCTTTTACGTCTTCTGTCTCTCTTCTCCTTAATTTTAACAGTTCTTACATTGTACTTCTTAATCACCTTGTGTTCTCGTGATGGGGCCCAAATATGTGGACTGTTTTTATGAAATTTGTAAGTAATTTATTTTGTATTAGCTGCTGATGGCAGCTACATGTTCTTAATATCTACATTACTTATAATAAATCAGTCATTGTGTGTGTTGTGATAGCAATCAAACTTTCTTTACAACATTCTTCACGTAACACACACTAGTTACAAGTACTGTGTTACGTTAACATTTTTTCCACAAAATGCAAGTTGTTCTCACATATTTTAACTACTCAATGAACTGTCTCTTAGCAGTAAATGCCATCTTTTCCTACTTAATGTCTGCTCCGTTCACACTTATATGACGACCAATCTCCAAAGGCTCAGTTTTTACGTTCTGAAAATAATAATGTTCATTCTGGATAAGAGAATATTCTTTGTATTCACTTTCCCGCTCATCTTTCTGTCGTAATCACTACTAACTATTTTGAGTTTAATGAACGTATACTAGTATTTTATCAAAACAGTAGCGTAACAAGGGACGTAGGTACTGGTGATGAGTTTGAAGGTTTAAGGTTCCCTAATTGTGTAATATGACCTTGTCATTAGATGTGAGAAAGAGAGTTCTGCAGTGCTATATAACCCCTATACTAACATATGGGTGCGAGTCTTGGACAATAAACAAACGGGAAAGTGGGAGATTGGAGGCAACAGAGATGTGGTTCTACAGAAGAATGCTGAGAATACCATGGACTGCCAGAAAAACTAATGTAGACGTGTTAAAAGAGTTAAATGCGAAACGGACCTTAATCAACAATATAAGAAAACGGCAATCTTCTTATTTTGGCCACTTCATGAGACAGGCAGGTTTAGAGAACATAATCACAACAGGCAAGATTGAAGGCACCAGAGACAGAGGGCGACAACGTGAGAAAATATTAGACAGTTTGACAACCTGGCACGGCAAAGAAACAACAACGACTTTGATACATAATACTGTGGACAGAGAGCTGTGGAGAGCCATGACCGCCTACGCCACCCGGCATGGCACCTGGTGATGATGATGAATTGGGTATGGGATTGAATATTATATCGCTTTATCTTCTTCTTCTGCCTTCGTTCTCAAGCTCCTGCAAATTAGTAGGATGTAGTCCCGCGAATGGACTGGATTGTCATGGTCTACAGCAGGTCTATTCAAATGGCAGCCCGCGGAGGCCTAGTAAGTAGCCCGCGGATCATTGCTAAAACAGTAGAATAGTTATTTAAAAAAATATTTAATGTATATAACTATATTCGGACCTCTGGCCCGTGATGATCACATTTTCTACATTTTTGCCCACGAGTAAATATAATTGAATAGCCCTGGTCTACAGCTTAGCTGTGATATCAGCGCCTCTCAGCCTAACATATCCGTCTTCAATATGGCTTCTGGGTCACTTTAGCTCACTCTACCACAAATCCTTCTTAGTTGCCTTATACACCATGCATGGAAGGTAAACATAAACATCATAGGCATCGCGATAAACACATAACACTTTGACTTTAGTGACTTTCTAAGCAACATTTTGCACTCTGTAGTTTATCATTGCTTTTCTGAAATATCTGGATTTATGACACAACGCTGACATTCAAACTGGCTAGAGTTTATTTTGTTGAAAAGTGCTGATTATCCCCGCTCAGCGTTCAAATCGGATAAAAAAAATCATAGCTATTTAGGTAAACACTATTATTTACACGACATTGTATAGTTATTAGTTTACTGTTTTACTGACAGATAAATATAAAATGCATATAAAACAATCTTTAAATTACGTTTCTTTTTTTTTTTTAAACGTAGACTATTTTACTTATCTTCGTCTCAATTTGTCTGCAAGTGATTGCGTGTATCTAGGTACGTATGTGTGTTTATGTATGCCCGATTGTGTCTGCATTAAATTAACTAACTTCTGGCACGTGCTTTTAAAACGACTACTCAAGTGACAAGGACCGACAAACCAGATTTTCTACGGTATCTGTCTCAGTAGGAACTTGACATTGTGTTTGGAGAGTCGAACTGTAGCAAAACACTAGCACAATCAGCCGCCTTCTCTTATTTCTATGTGTTTTTTCACGACTCTCAATTTCAATCTGATTTTCGCCAGTGTGTTGCCGGGACCCGAAAGGGGAGCAAAGAATAGCAACACTGTTTACCTTCCATGCATATCGTAAAAGGCGACTAAGGAGGTTATGGGATGGAAGTGACTGCCCCATCCCATATAGGGTCAGTGACCCAAAGTCATGCTGAAGTAGTATGTGTCAGGCCGAAAGGCGCAGATATCGCAGCAATGCTGTAAACCATGACACAACGCATTCCGTTCTCCGGACTACATCCAGCTAATCTGCAGGAGTTTGAGAACGAACAAAGAAGAAGAAAAAGAATCTGCATTTGAAAATTACAAACAAGCATTATATAAACCAAGAGCACATGTACCATAACAAGAAGAGAATTCGGGTATCTTCAGTAATCAAACCGTGTGATGGTTCTATCTATCTATTCGCTAGACCCTTTGTTGCCATTCAGCGTCAGGGGTAGAAGAGTTTTCTAGAAATGGTCCTGGAGATGTGTTGAGTATATTTTGTAGTTTGTCGTCTCTTTTATTTCGGTGGTCCATCGTTTTCGTGGTCGTCCTCTAGGTCTGTTTTAACCGTATTTGTGTAGCATAGTTTGTTGTGGTATGCTGTCTGATGGTAGTCTGCTGATGTGTGCAAACCATTTTATCTGTTGTCTCTTAATATATTCAAAGTTGGGAGTAGTAGCGGTTCTTTGTCTGATGTCTTCATTTTTCACTCTGTCTCTTAGCGATATTCCTAGGATTCTGCGCAAGCATGACATTTCAGCTGTCACAAGTTTACGTTTATCTCTTGCTGTATTTGTCCATGTTTGGCATTGGTAACACAGCGCTGGTATAATAATTGTTTTGAGTAGTGTTATGTTGGTGTTTAAATCTACATTTTTGTTTCCGAAGATTGTTGTCATTTGTCCTAGGGCTTTGTATGCTTTACTACATGTATTGTGTATTTCTATGCTGCTCCTACGTTTGTTGTTATGTTGCTTCCTAGGTATGCAGGTATACCCCTCAACACCGAAAGGCACATGAGGACAGAAAGAAGAAGTATATGTGTCACTTGTTGAAGTCTGTTGTTTCCAATATATATGTTGGTTTTTCTTTCTGTTCTTCCTATCTTCATTACTTCGTTCTGTTCTATATTTATCTTCATGTTAAAGGTTTGGCATGTTTGGTGTCTTCTGTCTATTTGTCTTTGTAGTTGCTCTGCTGATGATTCTACCAGCACTTGGTCTTCTGCAAATAGCAATTCGTTTAAGTTATCCTTCAAATTGTTCTCTTCCGTTGCCTTTGCTACTTTGTAAATGTGATATATGAATGCTATGAACAGTAGATAGTACGCATCCCTGTCTCATTCCCGAGTAAATTTGGAAATTATCCAATGTGCCTGTGCTCGTTCTTACTGTGCATTGACTATTTGCGGATATGCTCTGACATAGACTTATCAGATGTTGGGGGACTCCGTATGTCTGTAGGGTTATTCATATTTGTGTTCTATCCACTGTCAAGAGCTTTCTCTTGATCCACGAAATATAGATATCTTCTTCTTCTTCAGCGTTCATTCTCAAACTCCCGCTGGATCTCCCTTGTAGCAGGACTATTGTCTTACTAGATTTCCAGCAGGATGTAGTCCAGAGAATGGAAATGCGTTGTGTCGCCGTTTTATTTGCGCCAATGGCCCAACACATCCGTCTTCGGCGATGAAATATAGATATAAGTCTTGGTTATGTTCTGTTGCTCTTTCTGAAAGTTGTTTAAGAGCAAAGATTGCGTCTGTACATCTTTTATTTTTCCGAAATCGTAATTGTGTGTTGCTGAGCTGTGGTTCTATGCGTGATGGTTATACATCCTGATATAATCATGGAAGACTCGGATCCATGGTTGCAAGGTACATGTCTTAACTAAACAATATACTTTAATGATTTTAAACTGTCAATTACACCACCGTAACAAGTACCACCGCAACCAGTGCCACCACAACCATCAGACGAAATTGACGTCTGATGAAAAGACGTTTTATCAAGAAAAGGATGCATGAAATTATTTTCTTTATTTTCTGAAACAGTGTACTATATGTATTGTAAGTGCTTCTAATATTCATTTATTTTCTTCTTACTGTTACTTTTATAAACAAAATATATGCTTCTTTCATTGTAAATTTTCAAATTACGCTTGCACGTATTATGTGTTTACTTAATCCTTGATCGAGGATCTCTGTTCGAAACGACGTCTTTTTTGCTTCCGAACTTTGTACAGCTAGCATTTTAAGCTCACCAATGATAAAACGTTCTAAAGTGCAAGCAGTCTAACTCGTATCCTTTATTCCTATCACAACTGTCTTGTTTCGCAATGCAATCTCATCCATCTATCCCTTTTGTCACTCTAAATAATACGTTCTATCTTCTTAAATTATCCGTTCTAGTTTCACAACAAAATAGTTTTAAAAGGATTTTTCAGACATTAATTCGGTGTAACACGGACGTTAGTGCACCACATTTGAACACCAAGAGTGTGGATTTTCAAATACTATTAGGCTTCATTTCACAGTCTATTTAGCTGATTATGAGAACACGACTTTCATCATCATCAGGTGCCATCTCCTCAACGGATGACTGCAAAGGACTTCCAGCATATTATGTCTCTTACTGTGGTGGTACATTCAGCTAGACTGTAACCTATCATCTGGTGATATTTCCCTCCCCACTTGTACCTCGGTCTACCTCTAGCTCGCCTCCCTCAATTCTACGCTCAAGTAAGGTCTTCAGCAAGGTTTCATGTCTTTTAATATATCCAGAATACTTTATTTACTTCATTTATCGCACGACTTTAGAGCAGTCTAGCAAACGCTACTATGACTATTTCATTCAATCGTGTGTTTCCCGGGGGTCGAAATAAGAACAAAGAATAGCGACATTGTTACCTACCATGCACGTCGTAATATGTGACTTGGAGTATAGCTGGTTGCCCCATCCTATAGAGAGTCAATGTGACACAGAAGAAATGCTAAAATTGAATGTGTCAGACAGAAAGACGAAAATATCGTGGCCAAACTAACAACCATAACACAACGAACTCCGACCTCCTGACAACATCCTGCTAATCTGCAGGAGTTTGATAATGAAGAAGAAGAAACGACTTTAATTGCTTTGTTTCAGCAAAGCACAACTGTCTTTAATCACAACATTTTTCGGATATTGCATTCTCTCTGTAGTCCTAATTACGTGCAAGATTAACTATGTGCCATATTAATTAATGTGCCAGATTAACTCATGTACCAGATTTAATTAATTTACCGATTGCAAATATGTGACTTGCGATTTGGTGGTATTAGTTCTCACTTTGTTACATTAATGCTTACTTGTACTGTGCTTTCGCGAATTGAAGACCTACCTACAAAATTCAGTCACACCCTTTGTGTCACGTTTTCGCTTATTCTGGTGCATTCCGTATGGTCGACGTTGGCAGGCGATACTCTTGATAAAACACACAAAGTGTATATAAATTAGTGACCAATGAAATCACATAATAAAAAACATCACGTACAGATGCTGATTTTACTTTGTTTTGTTTCTTTTGTTAGCTCTTATTTAGCGTTTGGTCCCGCTTGTACCATCACATGCTCTACATCTTTGACCTCTGACCTATACACATTTTGAGACTTACGAACCATGAAGAAGCGTCAGTATATGAAGAAGTTGGTTAAGAACGCACCAATGAAATAGTCCCTTGCTTGCAAATATATGGAATTACTGACATTTCTAAATGACTCATGACATCACAAAAATCACATCGTTACTGAATACAGATAACAGTAATCATAAAATCATTGCAAAAGTAAGAGTTTTCCACACTATAGTATTCATCTATCAACTACTTTTGGGTGAAACAAGATTCGGGTGAAACGTCTTCATACAAGTATGTCAATCGATAGCAGATCTCGGTGCGAATTCCTAATAGCCGAGTTTTAATTTCCTGGATATTGTTATTTCTCCAATGTGTGTCTTGAATTCAGTGCGAGAATAAAAAATATCGTTTGAAAGAAACGTTGAATTATTGCTATTGTTATCTTTTAAACGTTTCTTCTCTGCTTCATTTTCTTGCTCACTAAAACAAGTCTGCAGCATTATACTTATGTTTGAACACTTCGTGAAGTATATTTGGTTGGTTGGTTTCTGATTCAATTATCTGTATAATCATCCCTTTTGATTCGATGACACTGTGTGAAGGGAGAAGAATTTTTCTAATATCATCCAGCTTGACTGTGTGCATGGTCGTTAGTGTATAACTGTTCTTGTCTTGCTCCCATCTTTGCTGGTTATCTGCCTTGACATTGTCATGTGTGTTTGAATGGTCATGAATACATTGCATAACAATATAGACTTAGATATAAGCAACGTTATTGGGATCTGTTAAACGTTTCTCCTCAGTTTAATTCTTGTACTCAATCAAAGCAAGTATGCAACATTAATTAATTCATTCATTCATTTTCCTTTTGCGCTGAAGTTAGCGCATAGGGCAGAGGTCAGATCTTTCCAATTCTGTCTGTTCAAAGCTATTCTGTGCAGTTCATGAATAGTATGAATATTGGTTGTTTTACTTTCTCTAAGTATTGTTCTTCTTGGTGTTTCGTGTGGTCTACCCCTTGCTCGTTTGCATGTAGGTATCCATTCAAGAGATTGGTGGTGTATTCTGTTGATGTCTGCGCATTGGACATGCCCGATGTAGGACCAACGGCGTTTTCTGATAACATCTGTGATGAAATTTTGATGTGTCTCTTCTCTGATTTTATCATTGATTTGAATTCACTCCAATGGGTGTTAGTTATCCTACGAAGACATTTGTTCTCGTTGCTGTAGTAATATTTCACGAAGTATATTTATAAATGTAAAAATAGATGACGTAATCCATTTAATTTATTCATTTTGTTTCTGGGCACAGATGACATCCACCTATTCTGTAAGACAGCATTAAAAATTACGTCTTTGAAAATAATATTAGACTCTCTGTAGCGAGTGTCACAATTCAAACAAGAGTAATCTAAAGTAGACACTACGTTTCTATCTGAGACGATAATGATGTAGAAAAATAATGTTTAGTTTAGACCAGTGATTCCCAACATGATACCCACGCCCCATGGAGCGACAATTTCATTGTTCAGGTAGGGGTGGCATTTAAGGGGTAATAATACAATTTTGTAATATTAAAAAATATGTTTATGTTACATAGTGGATGAGGGTGGAATCAGAATTGTAGAAAGACATAGGCGGGGGGTGTAAAAAGGTTGAGAAACCCTGGCTTAGACCATTATTTCTCGAGTGGAAACCTTTGTCGATTTCAAACTGACAAGTAACAGCCATTCTAGTTAGTTTATTTGGATTATAAGCTGAGAAAAGTTTCAATCATTGTCTACCTAGAACAAACTATTAACTGATATATAACAAAACTGTGTATGTATGTGTATGAAAATATGTTCTTGTCTGTGTGTAACTACTGCTATCGTTTTTTTTTAGTAATAGCGCTATTTTTTCTGTATGTAATAATAGTGTTATTACTTGTGTGTGACAATAGTGTTATTGTTTGTGTGTAATAATAGTGTCATTGTTTGTGTTTAATAATAATGTCATCGTCTGTGTGTAACAATAGTGTCATTGCTTGTGCGTAATAATAGTGTCATTATTTGTGTTTAATAATAATGCCTTCGTCTGTGTGTGACAATAGTGTCATTGCTTGTGTGTAACAATAGTGTCATTATTTGTGTTTAATAATAATGTCATCGTCTGTGTGTAACAATAGTGTCATTGCTTGTGCGTAATAATAGTGTCATTATTTGTGTTTAATAATAATGTCATCGTCTGTGTGTGACAATATTGTCATTGTGTGTGTGTGTAATAATCGTATCGTTGTCTGTCATAATAATGATATTGATTGTGTATAACAGTGTCACTGGTCAAGTGTAATAATATTATTATTCCTTACGTGTAGGATAGTGTGCGTGTCTTTGATGCCTTTTTTTGTAACAATGATGTTATTTTTTGTTTGCAGCAATCGTGTTATTATTTATGTGTAGTAATTGTGTTACTGACTCTGTTGATAATAGTGATACCATTTGTGCGTAATAATAGTGTAGTTATTTTTTTGCAAAAATGTTTATGTATGTGTGTAATAGATGGTAGATAGACTTTCACAGTGTGTAAGAATAGTGTTATTATTTATGTGCCTAATTATAATGTTGTTACTTGTATGTAATAATACTGTTATCTCTTGCGTGTGTAATAATATTGTTATTTCTTGTGTGTGTAATAATTGTGTATTTTTGCGTGTGTAACAGTCGTGTTATTTAATGCGTATGTAATAATAGTGTTATTGTTTTCTTGTAGTAGTGGTGTTATTATTTTGTATGTGCAATAATCGTAATGTTTATATGGTGTAAAGTGTTTTTGTTTCCATGTAACAATAGTTTCATTGTTTGTGTGTAGAAATAGTTATATTCTTTGCTCGGAACAAGATTGTCATTGTTTGTATAAGTAATAAAAAAAAGTAAAGTAACCCATAGCATTTATTAATGCCGTAGGGGTGTGAGATGTTAGCGATCTCACATTTCACAGGCTCTGCAAATGAGGGCGGTAGCCATCTCCTATCCCTCGCAGTCTTTACTTCCCGGATTAATCCGGTACCCATTTAAGGCTGGGTCGACCTGGGAGCCGTTGCGATCTGAAAACATTTCCGCCTCAACTGGGGAATGAACCCAGGACCACTCATATGCGAAGCCAGTGCGCTAACGCGGCTCCCAAGTAATAATAGTATAAGTAATAATGGATGATGGATAGTGTATTCCAACAGCGTTGTGGTTTTCTGAAATGCAGTGTTATTTGTGTATAGCACTTATGATTTTTATGTATTAATAACTGTTGTTGTTTGGGTATAATAATATTACTTTTTATATGCATTACTAATGTTATTGTTTGTGTAATAACAATTGTGTTTTATATGTATGCAACAATGGTGGTATTGTTTGTATGTGAAATAAAAAATGTTATTGTTTGTGTCGAATAGTAGTGTTATGTTTGGGTTTTTATAAGTGTTATTTATGTGATATTGTTTATATTAGTATTCGCGTTTTTGTTTCTGTATTTAATAATGGTCTTTTTGTTTGCATGTATGATCATAGTGTTACTGCATATGGCGTAATACAATATAATAGTGTTATGGTTTGTGTGTAGCAATAGTGTTATGGTTTGTGTGTAGCAATAGTGTTATGCTTTGTGTGTAGCAATAGTGTTATGGTTTGTGTGTAGCAATAGTGTTATGGTTTGCGTGTAGCAATAGTGTTATGGTTTGTGTGTAGCAATAGTGTTATGGTTTGTGTGTAGCAATAGTGTTATGGTTTGTGTGTAGCAATAGTGTTATGGTTTGCGTGTAGCAATAGTGTTATGGTTTGTGTGTAGCAATATTGTTATGGTTTGCGTGTAGCAATAGTGTTATGGTTTGTGTGTAGCAATAGTGTTATGGTTTGCGTGTAGCAATAGTGTTATGGTTTGTGTGTAGCAATAGTGTTATGGTTTACGTGTAGCAATAGTGTTATGGTTTGTGTGTAGCAATAGTGTTATGGTTTGTGTGTAGCAATAGTGTTATGGTTTGTGTGTATCAATAGTGTTATGGTTTGTGTGTAGCAATAGTGTTATGGTTTGTGTGTAATAATTGTGCTCTTGTTGTGAGTAGTGTTAGTGGTATTGATTATATCCATAATAATATAAACAGGGACAAAAAAACCGGGCTGTAAATCTCGTTACTGTCATACACCCGGTGATAAATATATTGGACTACGGTCTATCATTTAAGAAAGAGCTGTTATACATAATGAGACTAACCTCCCAACTAACACACCAAACTAGACACATCTTCGATACATTTTGCCAGCTTACGTTCGCGTGTTGGTTTCCGCATAGTTAAGGGCATAATAATTCAGGTCATTCTCCAGTAGAGTCTTTCATATAAATCACAAACACCGTATCTTGTCTTAGCTAACCCTACATTTCCGTGTTTTTATTTCCTGGCAATACAAAGTATACACAAAAAGTGACCAAGGATCAATCACATCAGTAAATAATTGATGCTGTTTGGGATCTGCGATCAGGGCTGTTGTAAAGAAGGACTTGAATATTTACTACATCAAGGGGCTTCGGTCAGTCAAAATATATTAATATTCACGCATATTGCTATACTACAAAATAATCAAAAGTAGTACGCCTTGATAAATGGACAAACGTCTAGGGTTAAAAGTAGTCTATTGTCTTTCCCCAGGTGGTTTGTGATCCACTCTTGCCGTTAAGCGTAGGGGTGATTGGAGCTCGAGTTTACGTTCTAAAGCCAGATGTGTGGCCTCGGCTGTGCTATAACCGTGTCTGTACAGGATGTCCCTGACGTTTTCTATCCATCTTTTCCGTGGTCTTCCTCTGGCTTTGTACCCTGATCTCATTTGGTTATATGCTTTTACGGGGGGCTTTTCGTGATGCATTCTCATAATGTGGCCAAACCACTTGATCTGTTCTCTCTCTATGTAATCTGTACAAGATAGTATACCTATTCTTTCCCTGATATATTCATTTCGCAATCTATCAAGCCTGGTGACCCCGGCAGCTTTCCTCAAGCATTTCATCTCACATATCAATATCTTTCTGTAATGTGATGATGAGAGAGACCAGGTTTGGCACTGGTAACACAGTGTTGGTAGGAATATACTGTAGATCATTTGTCTTTTAACTTCCATCTCGATTTTCGGGTGAAGAAGAAGTGGTGACAGTTGGTATGTTACTGCATTTGCCATCTCGTCTCTATTTCTCTATCAAGGCTTCCATTTTCTGTAAAAAATACTACCGAGATATTTGAACTGTTACTTGTTTTACTCCTATGTTGTCTACCGCTTGTATCTTTAGTGGACTCAGTATTCTGCATATTTTCATAGTTTCCGTCTTTTGTGTATTGATCTTCATGGTTGTATTTTCTACATATTGCAGATAGTGAGCTAACATGATTTTGTAGTTGTTCTTCGTTTTTGTATATGAGGCTCTGATCGTCTGCGAAAAGTAGTTCATTTATTTCATTGTTCAGCTGCTCTGAGAAAAGTAGTACGCCTGCTAAATGGACTAGCGTCTACGATTGAAAGTAGTACGCATGTGTACAGATTAATAGTGAGTGCGTTTTGCTGCTATATTTTTTTTAACTCTGCACTTTGATTCAAGCAAAATAATAATTTTTTTTGATCAAAACTTCAATGTTCCACAGATAGATAAAAACATCATTTTAAATCATCCATAAATATCTCTTATTATTATCGTCAATTACTGTGTGCTGAAGGTAATACACAATAGGTGTTGTCTTTCGTCCTGATGAAGGCTTCTTAATTCATCCGTCCGTATGCCAATGTGTTTCGTTGCTAGTATATGTATAAGTATTGGCAACACATATCTGTTTCCGTTTATCTTCATATTTACATTGTGTTGTTGCCTCAGCACTCGCATTTCCCAGTATCGAGTCCGTTCCTGTCACTGAAGTTTTATCTACAGAAAAGGAGACAAGCAACTATGGACGACTTCAGAGTACCATCGTGATCGGACCACTAAATAACTAAATATACTTACAACAGACTAGCATCCATATTGGAAGCGCGTGTCTCGCCAAAACAGGACTATAATTATTAATAATTAACAAGAAATATCTTCTTGAAACTGATAGTTTATTTAACAAGAAATATCTTCTTGAAAACTGATAGTTTATTTAACAAGAAATATCGTCTTGAAACTGATAGTTTATTTAAACACTAACACATCAGCTGGATCCACCCATCTCTCTAAATCAAATACTTTAGTCTATGTCATCTGTAAACAGTTGTTTATATTGTTCACAGTATCGTCCTTACTGGTGCA
>CM067298.1:94830218-94948711 GCA_034231615.1 Meghimatium bilineatum
TGGACGGAAATTTGTTGCGAATATCACAATAACAAGTAGACAAGATTTAGCAGGTAATGGAAAATCAGACCACGACCTGTCATCACTTGGGTAGGCTGCAATATGTGTGTCTTATATCGTACTGGATTTGAAGTTACAAATTATAAAACAGGTTTCGCGTCCTTCGCAACATAGAAAGCTCGTGATCAAGGTAAGAGTTCAAGTTTGTGTATCTCGCTGTTAATGATCACCTGTTTTGATATAACCAATAACTCAATGATTAAGAGAGTGTGCATCTTCTTCTACAACTCTCTAGTAAAACCATCTATAATTCTTCTGCAATTTGATCGTACGTACATTGTTTCTAGTTTGCAGCGTAGCTATGATATGTACGTTTTTTCAGACATGCAAGTCCATTTTCAGCACATATTGTGTGCTCATTCATATTTTTATTACTTTGGACACACGTATACAATGTAGGGTCTGGAAGAATATTTGTTAGAAATGGAGGAGGAGGCGAGAATTTCGCCAATATAAATATATATATATATATATATATATATATATATATATATATATATATATATATATATATATATATATATATATATATATATGTGTGTGTGTGTGTGTGTGTGTGTGTGTGTGTGTGCTAAATGGAAAATTAATCTTCTTAATGACTGATTTGATTATTCACGTGATTTTCATTGGTCTCAATTATATTTTGAGTAGCAGCCAACGAAAATCAAAAGTATAATCAAAAGCGTCATTTTAGAGGGCTGGAGTTTTCTTTAGCTAATAGGTCTTCTATTGGCGAAAGTCATGGAGGAGGCGTACTGATAAAACTTAAGAGGAAGGACCTTTCACTCTCAACTGATACTATTAGGAAATACTGAAATAACTTAGAAGCGGAAGCTCTAAAACATGTAACAAAAAAACGACATTGAATTTAATGCTCAGACAGATGACACAAATGTGTCATACACACAGATAGTTTCTCAATAATGGATTAAGGGACCCATGGAACGCTAGATTAGCAATCATCTCAGTAATGGAAAACCGAGGCAGCCAGAATAGCATCGGTTGATGTGTACTGGTGGATTCACTTGAAATGTTAGCTCAGTGTTACAAGATGTGCACAGTTCAGTCAATACCGACACAATGCAACATCTTTGGAAATTAGACAGTATACAAAGAAGGTGAGTCGTTGTAGCAGAGCACCATAAGACCATATATGAGGTAGTCAAAGCAACTATTCAAGCCATTCTCAAGTCAAAGTGCACGGTGACCACCAAGATCAATTGATTATTTAGTTGACTCATGTAATGATGTACCACGTAATCATTTCTCGACAACGTACAGGACATAACAAACTGTCCCACCACTATCACACGTAGAAAATCGGCACAACAGACATATGCCCCAAATCCCCAGCCCTATAACAGTCGAACACTTGTTGTAGATATGTCCAACTATGATGAAGAATGAAGAAATACTGGGTACTGTCTTATTCCATGACAAACTTGATGGTACTACTCGGAGCCAGGAATTGAATGTTACCTTCGTCAGAGTCTTCAGTCCAAACGTCTGAAAGCGAACGAAAAAGGAGAAAATTCTCTATCCAATGAGTTTCTCACTTGATATGCGTAATCTTTTATTCTAATCCTTAAGGTGCCTGCCCAGTGCATTTACACTCCAATATTTTCTCAGGGAGAATAATTCCAGATAATGATCTTTCATCATTGAATCGGGACAAGATTGTATATCTGATGCCTTGCTTCAGTGTAACAATATATCTTATTTCTTTGAGGCATTTTTGTGGATATCGAATCATATTTTTAGGACACACGTTAGTTTTACTGCTTTCTTGTTATCCACGAATACAGTAAATATATCTCTGGAAGTTTGGGACATAAAAGGGTTTTATTGCTTTCTTTATGTCATCCGCGATTACCGTAAATACCTTTTGTCATCCAGGAATATCGTAAATATCTCCATATCATCCACGATTACCGTACATGCCTCTCTGGAAGTCTGTTCCGAGTTTGGGATAATGCAGACATTCAAGACAATTTTCTTTTGGTACCTGTACTGTAAGACACGCACTGCGTTGTGTCTTAGAGGTAGTGAACTAGGTCTCACAATTATTACTTTCTATAAAATATAATAGCTTTAACATCTCCTAGTTTACACCCCCATCACATGTGATAACACTTATCCTTTAGTATCATGTAGCTTCAGCTATAATTAATCTACTAACACAATGAATCATCTATCACGGTCTTGCGTGCCACAAGCAAATACACCCATCAGATTGCGAGTTTTATCTATTTTTTTTTTACATTAAATTTCAACTGACCTTTCAATGCCTGTGCCAATTCTTAAATTACAGAGACAGCTTTCCACGCTTGCTTCAAGTTACGTCAACGCATACAAGTCGAAATTTGAAGGCGCATCTCGCCGGACCTTGCGAGAAACTCAACGGACAGCGATATGTGGCACGCCAGTCACCTTATTTTCATCTCATTTTCGGATCATCGCACAGAAAACTGAGAAACTTTAGTGGAGACCTTGGTCAGGTCTAACAGCTTAGTGGAAATGTTAAAATCTGTCAGATTACGAAATAACAACTTGGATGGAATCTTTATATTCTGAGATTTTAGAGAATTGATTTTCTGGAATATTTCTTATTGTTATTGATGGTAAGTATCTGACAATTTAGGTTTTTTTTATCTTCTTCTCTTTTAACTAATATTATTATAATGACTTATCTATTTCTTGAATATGGGACTTACACCTGAGCATACCAAACAGGACCGTAGATACCACTTTGCTAAATGGGGAAGGGGTTTCATGAAAAGAAAGTTGCTAATACGGTTCATTCGCCTGTTTCTGAGTACAAAATGTCATGTTATATTGTTCTAAAATAAGACATTGAAAACTACAAACCACTCTCATATTCTCCCTTAACTTTGGACTTAATACTTTAATTCTTGATATATTGTTTTTCGGTATCTCTTTACCATTTGCATCAATACAATCATTTACCATCATTTATCTCTTAACATTTGCATCAATACTATCATTTACTATCATTTATATCTTTACCATTTGCATCAATACAATCATTTACCATCATTTATATCTTTACCATTTGCATCAATACAATCATTTACCATCATTTATTTCTTTACCATTTGTATCAAAACAATCATTTACCATTATTTATATATTTACCATTTGCATCAATACAATCATTTACCATTTTATATCTTTGCCATTTGCATCAATACTATCATTTGCCATCATTTATCTCTTTACCATTTGCATCAATAATATCATTTACCATAATTTATCTCTTTACCATTTGCATCAATACTATCATTTACCATCATTTATCTCTTTACCATTTGCATCAATAATATCATATATAATCATTCATGTTGACCCTTACTGGGTGTACATTTTGTGCATTATTATATTTGTTTTTATGTATTATCATTAAAGGAAATGAAGGTAGGTACCATGACATCTGCCGTCGGGGATGTAGATAACTCTCCATGTACTAAGCCGCAGCAACTATTAGGTGTGGTGGCCAGTTTCCTTCCATGCTGTTTTACCTCCCCTAAATCGTACGTCAGATACTCATTCATTCGACTGAAGTAGTGGCTGTGTCAAGCCAGAATTCACAACCCAGATATTTTTTCTCAGAAGGTGGTTTCGAAACTGGCACGCTGTAACCCGGTGATAGCAAGCAACTCACTATCAACTGAATTACCGCTCTCCTCAAGCACATGTTGTCTTTATACACATTGTCAATCCTTTTTTACGCACACAATATTATATTTTATTGATTGTCTTACATACAACTGAACATACATCTCTGAATTGTGTTTCGGCAATATAGTTTGTAATAAAAGGCTAAAATAATAATTCTTCTATGTTCATCATATATGGAAAAGTTGGGTAAATTACGGTTCACCAAGATAATTTTACTGGACCGTATTGTTGATTTTAAAATACTATATGCATTGGCCCTTGAGCTAGAAAATACTATTTGTTGCTCCATTTAGTTGTTTTTAAGAGTGTTTCGACCGCCTCACACAATGATTAAGATAAATATAACACGCTCCAACCAAACAAAAGTTGTTTGCATCTGAAATATAGGACTATGGCAATTAACTTTTGCTGTTGTTTTATGCCCAGGAATTACGAGCTATTAGCTCTTATTTCTATATGCGATTTGGTGGTTGATTGTGAGCTTTATGTCATACCTATAAATCTCCCACTCAAAGGAAGTGTATGCTAAAGATTTTGTGGCTTTTCCACGTTCAATAGCAAACAGAGTTGGAGGCATAAGCTTAAGCTTACCTACCAAACATCCTTTCCTATCAGAGGGGGCATATAACAGTCTATCTCTGGACCATAGTCCCTGGGATGTATGGGACACCCAAACATGCTTTCCACGTCATCCAAGGAAGCTCTCCAATTATGCAAGGATCATATGTTTACCGGATTATTTTCTCTCTTGGGAAACTAGCGTGATGCACAAATTTGCTTTCCACTACATCTCATTTGCCACCTATTCCTAGCCGGTGTGACATGGAAACCTTGGTAGCAAGGATCATGGTACGGCTAGCATTCATCTAGTTTCCCCTAGCGTCATATGCAGTTCTGGATTCTCTAAATGTTGCGTTGCAAAAAGAAACGCAAATGTAAAGAAAAATTTCTGTGCGGTTTCCACAGGAGGAATTCTTCACTATACTGGCATATCATCTACTAATATTTTTCCACAAGAGGAATTCTTCACTAAACTGGCATATCATATACTGATATTTTACTGTTTCCACAAGAGAAATTCCTCACTAAACTGGCATATCATCTACTGATATTTTACTGTTTCCACAAGAGAAATTCCTCACTAAACTGGCATATCATATACTGATATTTTACTGTTTCCACAAGAGAAATTCCTCACTAAACTGGCATATCATCTACTGATATTTTACTGTTTCCACAAGAGAAATTCCTCACTAAACTGGCATATCATCTACTGATATTTTACTGTTTCCACAAGAGAAATTCCTCACTAAACTGGCATATCATATACTAATATTTTACTGTTTCATCGGTTATCTGATAGATTACAAGTGAGGCCATCAGACCTTACTCATGTTTTCAGGTAATATTAATATCCACCACATTTCTGCTGCAATTATAAATGGCCGATATTAATTCCTTAACTCACACATCAGAATTAATTAATCTTCACTTAAAATTTCTTCTGTTATCTGGTATGTTTGACAGAGAAAATAAATAAGGAGCTGTCCAGAAATTATATCAACATTGTTTTATCAACTTATTACCGCCTCTCCCTCCTTTTTCCCCCTCCTTTGGCAACATTTTTGTCTAAATACTTTAAAAACCACTCCTAAAGATTATGTTTTCGTAGCAAAAATAACAAACAACTACATAATTTGTTTCGCACATTTAGAAAAATTTTGCAAATTTAAACAATTAAATTGGCATATAAAGAACAGTATTGATGACATCAACTTATTCCGAAATTCTTCCTCCTCCTTGTCAACAACTGTCAAAATTGTTCAGACTACTCCCCTCTAATTCTTGACGTAGTTTATGGACATCCTCTAACAAAAAAGTATACTGGTCTTTTAATTGTTCTACAGCTGGAATTGTAACAAAACAAATTAGAAAGAAAAGCATATTGTAGATTTGATACTTGAAAAAAGTCATTTAATGTGAATATCAACGGCTTCCTTGTTTTGGTACTTGTTTTAAAGAAACATATTGAAATGAAGATTGATATGAGATCTTAAAAATAATTGAATAGAACTGTTCTGTATAGTTAGTTAGTCGTCAGATCATCATCACCGCAAACTGGACACGTCCATAGTTGCTCCGATATCTCCTTGAGTGTATCCGCCATTACACTTCTGCTGACAGTACCGGTCATATGCTGGTTGACCATCATTCTTCTGCTCCCTCCAAAATGTTCACTTCTAGCAACACCGCATTTCAAACCCTGATCTTTAATCCGGGTCATTGAAAAGGAATCATCATCCACACTAGTCTCACTCTCGCGTACTATATCTCTTAAGGAGTTCAAAACTTCAGCTCGATCCATTGCCCCTTTGCCCATTGTTGTTCTTGTTCACTATCGTCATCATCATCAAACCCATACCCCTTACAATGTCGTAGGGGTGCCATTTTGGAAACATTAATACAAAAATCCAGCTGTTTCTCTGTTCTCAGTTCATTGTTTGCGTGTTATTCCCTTTTCTAGAATATGGAAATTTAGTTTTATCTCAGGATTAGTATAAATCTGATATTATTTATTGTGGGAAGTTTTCCAAGCGCTTGTGCAATTCCCAGAAGAATGTTTACTAAATGTGACTGTAGTGGGCGATGCCACTAGCTGATCTCTTTTACTCCGGGGTAAATTTTTGCCATGACTTTCTTGCAATCTCGAGGCATGTTGCATATTTCTTTAAACAATGAATTAATAACCTGTAACTAGGATACCATTAGACTTCATTATATTCATTACATTTTCTTCCGCCTACTCTTGCAGCTGCCTAATAATCAAAATACTCAAATTAAAAATGTGTTTTACTAAAAACTGAACAAAACATTTTCAAAATGTCATATTTTCTTCATATAAAATAACAAGACGCAAAATCACAATGTGAATTAATTAGTGTTTTTGTATTTTCTTTAGGGACCATGAACGTGCAATTTCTTTAATGCAACTACTTTGAGCTTTTTTCTTTAGAATAAAACGTAAAACATCAATGTTATGTAACATTTCCGATACATTTATAAGGTCCATTTCAAATAAGAAGAGAGTTTATAAATGTGTATACAGCTGAAATTGGAGATTGATATATTATAGATTCTTAAAATACATTGTTGTAACTCAGTTACACAAACAAACTGTCGAAACACATTTTTCTGATACATTTTTCATTAAATAGCTAAATTACATTAAGTTGTATTCTTCAAGGACACAATAATTCCAACTTGTAATCTCCGAAGGAAGTTGTCGATGCGAGAAAACGCATATATGCCTACAATGCATATTTAAAATAAAATCAATGGTGCACGCACAATACGGGATGCAATTGTTCACTGATAATTTTGTGGTTTGCTATGTGCATACCCCCACGGACTTTCACAATATGAAGATAACTCTTACAATGTGAAAACCAATTATCGCTGCTTGTATTAGAATGTGAGGTTTTCATTGCGATCGTGAGTAGTTTAGATTTTGATTATAACGGTTATCAAGCAATTAAATGGTGAAAGATGTAGTCTTCTTCTTATTCTTTTCGTTCGTTCTCAAACTCCTGCATATTAACAGGATCTAGTCCGGAGAACGGAATGCGTTGTGTCATGGTTTACAGCATTGCTGCGATTTCTGCGCCTTTCAGCGTGACACAGCCGACTCCAGCATGGCTTTGGGTTACTGACCCTATACGGGATGGGACAGCCAACTCCATCCCATAACCTCCTTAGTCGCCTTTTACGACATGCATGGAAGGTAAACAGTGTTACTATTCTTTGCTCCCCTTTCGGGCCCCGGTAACACACGGGAGGAGAGATGTAATTATGACTATATTTTTTAACTAAGAAAATACAAATGATTAGACAGATCTTGTGGGAATTTCTATGCGAACAGTGTCATAATTCATCATGAATTCTAAGACCACAAACTAAATTTGAAATGGTGACCGAGGAGCGCAACTTTCATTTGGTACCTGGACATACGCACTGTTAAGAAATACTAAAAAGATTACAGATTTATAATCACAAATGACACGTAGTATTTCATTGGGTAATTTGTATGTTGTGATTTCAATCAGACCATGTTTCTGGGTGTGTTTGTTCTTCTGATTCTAACTCCAGACTATAGAACTTTGGATAGTCAGGTGTTGTCATATAACAACATAGTAACATCATGTAGAAAAAAGTTAATAGTAAACATATTACTGAATCAGCGAAGCACCGTGTGATTGAGGGAATAAAGAATACAATATCAGAGAATATGTATGCATTTGTCATGAGTTCAGTTTTGATGATAACGAACTAATTAATTAACAGTGGTTCTCGGGGCTAGTTGCACGCTAAATTTCTGCTAAAAAAGGTTCTAATTATGTAGAAGATTGACTTTCTTGCACTCAGGTTCCTCATAAGCATTCCGTCACACTAAAAACAGAAGCAAGCCATATTGCAAGAGTACCACTCATCATACGTAACTCAGTAGCTTCGAACGATAATCGTTATGGATTACCGCACAAATGCACTTACAAATAAGACATCAATACCCGGTATCTAACCTGCGACCTCTTGAACACAGTGCAAATGTTTTAACCACTATGTCACAGAGATTACTCTACATAACTACACAAAGACTGAATGACTAAAGCCCAAATATAACTAAATGAATCCTTAGTTACGGTTGTTACATCTTTGCTCTCATAAGCTAACGTAATCCCCTAAGAATGAGAAATATTTTCCTTAGTAATTCAATCGATTGGTCGCTAATCCCTTGTGCCTGTTTACATGCGTCATTGTTGCTAATGTTGTTATTATTATTTTCTCAGCGGTCCCGTTTCGAATATTTTTACGCCATCAACGAAACAGCAAATTGTGATTTATATAAGAATATAATACATAGAACACAAAATATAGTTTGTGTAAAACTATTCTTGAATTTGAAGCCCACGGATATGTGGAGTAGCATTGCAAGTGAAACATGAACTGTACATCTTCAACCGCAGCTGGACTCTCGTTCCAGTAGTACGAGAAATTGTGAGACTGTCTTGCTAACCCCTATGCACAAAATATGGAGAATAGTGGAACAATCTCACGTAATTTCGCCCACAATTTTTTTAACATACATTTTTGCATGTATTCATGCTGTGTGCTAGCGTGGTATCTATTGGTCAGTTTTTAACAGTCAGCATTCCAACGTAATTTCCTTCATTATTGTTATCTTTTTTCTATATGCAGAAGGTCTGAAGGTAACACTAATGTACAATCAAAGGGGACCAAAGAATAGCAACACTGTTTACCTTCCACGCATGTCGTAAAAGGCATCTAAGGAGGTTATGGGATGGAGTTGGCTGTCCCATCCCATATAGGATCAGTGACCCAAAGCCATGCTGAAGTCGGATGTGTCAGGCATAATGGCGCAGATTTCGCAACAATGATGTAAACCATGACACAACGCATTCCGTTCTCCGGACTACATCCTGCTAATCTGCAGGAGTTTGAGAACGAACGCAGAAGAAACCCAACCACAATGTAACAATATAACCATAATAGATTACATAGTTATATAGAGAGGAAAACATCTTGTGGAAGTCTCCCAACACTTCATTGATACAGCTGTGGTCTTATCCTATCTGAGTAGCTGTATTGAACACTGTTGAGAGTTGGAATCTTCTGTGTATAAAATAAAGCTGTAGAGAAGAAACTTTCACTTTTATGAAACGACACAAGAGCTCTATTGTTCCTATTTCATTGGGATTCAAGAAATCAAGGTCAAATAAATAAATAAATAACAACTAAAAAGCAAACAAATAAAGGTTAATATTATTATTTCTGTAGTCAACCAGACTTCAGAACATATCCTTCAAGAATGTGCAAACTATGACACATTAAGATGCACATACTGGCCTTCTGATACACCAATGAATGTTAAACTTTATGGTACAAAACAAGAAATGGAAAACACTGTCCAATTTATACAAGAAACAACACTGCAGATATATACATTATTAGCGAACGAAAGAAGAAGAAAAAGAATTATTTCTGTGTATTTCATTGGCTTGTAAAACAAAGTATAAATAAATGACCAATGAAATGTATGAAAATAGTGGTGTCGTCTAACGCAGTAACGCTGCACACAGGTTCGTTATAGCGAATGCTATGGTTTTAAACCAGCAAGCACACATATCAAGCCTTGTAAATGTGTTGGCTCTCCTATAATATGTTTATCTTTATCATTGTATGTTGATATGTCTCCGTATTTTTATACCTTGTAATATTTTAACATTGTTTGTTTGTTTAAGAAAGAAAGCTCGGAAACCTCCTAATTGCACATAGGAAGTAAGAGCTAATCGCTCGTAATTCTTGGGTTTCTTAAACACACAAACACAAAATGTTAATATATTATAAGGCTGTAAAATTCAGGAAAAATATCAACATATAATGACAAAGATAAATAGATTATAGGAGAGCATACACATTTACACGGTTTGATCTGTGCTTGCTGACGTATAATGAATAACATCGTTTCCACAATAATAAAGTGTGCAACTGGGTAGAGGATTGCATAATGTTATGTGTCAGGAATTTATACTCGTGTAGTTTGTTGTTTATTGTAGCGTTCTAGTCACCACCCTCCACCGTTAAGGCAATGACCCATAAGAACATGTATACAGCTTTCGGAGAATATCATCTCACAGTTTATACGACGTTTCATGCACTCTGGCCTCATTTTAAAAATTATGTTGCCAATTTTGTAAATAACATTCCACCTTGCCAGTTTGTCACGTAGTCATTAAAAAATGTGTTCAGAAGCATCGACCGATTGCGTGTAGATCGGCGCATCTCAACGGGAGATCGCTGACCCGGTCTCGGGCCGCAAGAACTTCTTGAATTGTAATGTTATTTATGAGTGTATAAAATGTGTTTATATGTTTATCCGTGTGTCTTTGTCTTATTAAAAAAATGTATGATCCCAGATTATCGAATATTTTCTCACAATACCGTCGTCAATCTCACTTGTCATCTGTCTTGCCTGTTGCAACCTCACTTGTCATCTGTCTTGCCTGTTGCAACCTCACTTGTCACCTGTCTTGCCTGTTGCAACCTCACTTGTCACCTGTCTTGCCTGTTGCAACCTCACTTGTCATCTGTCTTGCCTGTTGCAACCTCACTTGTCACCTGTCTTGCCTGTTGCAACCTCACTTGTCACCTGTCTTGCCTGTTGCAACCTCACTTGTCACCTGTCTTGCCTGTTGCAACCTCACTTGTCACCTGTCTTGCCTGTTGCAACCTCACTTGTCACCTGTCTTGCCTGTTGCAACCTCACTTGTCACCCGTCTTACCTGTTGCAACCTCACTTGTCACCTGTCTTGCCTGTTGCAACCTCACTTGTCACCTGTCTTGCCTGTTGCAACCTCACTTGTCACCCGTCTTGCCTGTTGCAACCTCACTTGTCACCTGTCTTGCCTGTTGCAACCTCACTTGTCATCTGTCTTGCCTGTTGCAACCTCACTTGTCATCTGTCTTGCCTGTTGCAACCTCACTTGTCACCTGTCTTGCCTGTTGCAACCTCACGTGTCACCTGTCTTGCCTGTTGCAACCTCACTTGTCACCTGTCTTGCCTGTTGCAACCTCACTTTTCACCTGTCTTGCCTGTTGCAACCTCACTTGTCACCTGTCTTGCCTGTTGCAACTATGCTCTTTGTGCCTTCCTGTCTCATATCGTGTTAATAAAATTAAGATTATCTTTCTTATAATCTTAAGTAATCCCTGTCTTGTATCTGTTTCCTTCAGCAGCAACTCCTCGTTAGTTTTTCTAGCTGTCCATGGTACTCTCAGCATTTTAATACAGAACCACATCTCTGCTACCTCAAATTTTCCTAAATTCTGTTATTTACTGACCAAGACTCGCCCCTACAAATGTTATATGTTATAATATTATAATATATAATATATTATAATATGTTCAAATTTTTTTTCCATGCCCAGGAGTACATGCCCAAGTTGACGTATCTAATACCTGAGTCAAAACTCCTACTTTGAATGGGGTCAATTGTGGTCAATGCTCCTACTTTGAATGGGGTCAATTTTTGATGAGATGCTTTGGATTCTATATGTTCTCGACCATGAGTAACACTTCTGCCGACCAGTCTATTCCTGGACAATTAACTTTGTTGTCACTCTATTGTTTCCCATACACAACTCTGTCCTATAGAGCGTGCTGTATTCTCCAGAGGTATCCAATGTGTACTCTAGGCTTCGCTATACTGTAGTGAAATCTACTCATATCCGAACATCAACGGTTACCGTCCCTCTAATGCCTCTGCATTTCAGTTTTCCGAGCTGGAATGTTTTGCGTCATTGTGTGTCGATAGTGCCGATGGTTCCGTCGGCGTGGATATGTCTGAGATATTGCTTGTATTTTGCAGTCAATTCTTATTCCATCTACCGCCTCCATATTCACGGACGTGATCCCTAAAAATGTTGGTCAGGAACATAGCCCGAGACGTTGAATTTCTGTTACCAGTGTGCACCTCGAGGCGGTACTTTTAGGAAGTTTTTGTTTTGCTAACCCTGTAATCACACAAGCATAATGTGAAGTCCTTTGGGGCTCATATACTTATTATGAAACTGTTAAATATTGTAAAATATTTATATACGTTTGTACAGAATGATATACACATGCTGTAAAAAGGGATCAAGTATGTCGGATTTTCGGTACTAACCGTGTTTTTCGGTACTTTATTGTCGATCCTTTTTATAATACATGACGCTAGTTTGAAAGTTTAGTTCAAACTATATCGTAATTATATCAATGAGAGATTATCATAGTTAGATCAATGATTACTTCTTCAGCGTTAATTCACAAATTCCAACCAGATCTCTTATATCAGGAAATGGTCCAACTATATTTCCAGCAGGATGTAGTCCAGAGAATTGAAAAGCGATAGGTCACCATTTTTTGCGCCAATGTCCTGATACATCGAACTTCTTCGTTATAGCAATGGTTAAAATGTATAGTTTTATTAATGAATGAGTCTCGCAGTTTAGCTTTAGACGTGTAGTTTTATTAATGAATGAATCTCGTCGTCAAAGCAATCTCGTAGCCAAATAGCGTAAACGTATAGTCGTATCAATGAGTGAATCTCATAGTTGTAGCTATAAATAATTTAAATTGTTGTAGTAATGCCTTAAGCATGTAATTATAGCACAGCTTTATTATGTGTAGTAGTTATAGCAATGATTTATTCTCGTATTTATAGAAATTGTTTAATTGTTTAGTAGTTTTATCGCTTGAATCTTGCGTCATCAGACATTTCAGACGCTGCGTTGCCTTGATATCCATTCTCACACTCTATGTTGTTACTGGATAGGCAAGATCATACTACAATGTTTCCACTATTTTGGTAGGTGATGAACGACCGTATGTTGTGGGTTCTAAAAGGAGAGCAAAGAATAACGGCACTGCTACCTGTCAAGCATGTCGCAAGAGGTCAATAATGATGATTTTGGATGAGTTGGCTGTCCGAACCCACAATTTCAAAGTGACCAGGAAACCAAGCTGAATTTTCATGTTTTAAGCCGAAAGGCGACGATTTTACAGCTAAGCTGTAAACCATGACACGCATTCCGTTCTCAGGACTACATCCTCTACACGAGTTTGAAAATAAAGAAGAAGAAGATGAAGTAGGCGATATGAAATTCCATACTGGCCCATTTGTGTGTTTCTCCTATTACTGATCCATCTGTGTGTTTCTCGTATTACTACCAATCTGTGTAGATAATTTATCATGTGGCCTTGTAGCTAAGCGATGATATAGTCATGTGGAAGAAGCTTTCGATTAGTTGTATGGTTACAGCTTAAAATTTAAATCGTAGTAGCACTAGTAGTACTTCCTGGTTCATAAAAAGTTAAAATGTATCACCTTTTAAGTGTGCATTGTTGTCTTGAGTTAACAGATAGTTAACGAGGTAGTGACCTGTTCGTATCTTATTTCAATACTTCACGCATTACTGTGAGATCTATTTCACAAACTCTCTTCTGCAATGGTATACTGCATAAGTAGTTCTATAGAATATAACTATATACAGATATATCTTTATATTCTTATACAGTACTAGAGTCACTACAATCCAATAAACTTCCATAGTTAAAAGAGGTATTGTCCATAGTACAAAATAGGTGTAAGAGTTAACTGCAATGGATTCCATCACACTGTGGAATAGCAGGAAATGAGAGAGCTGATCAATTCGCCAAAGAAGGTGCTAACATGCAGAAACCGGATGTACCAATCAGCTATCACCAAAAGAAATCCATGATAAAAGCACAACGAAAGCCTAACTTACCTACCGGGACGACTACCACCTACTTAACAAACAAGAACATGTCATCATATTTCGACTCAGAACTGGACACATTAGACTAAACAGCAATATGTATACAAAATTTAAAATTGGCACAACAGCAAGTGTAATTGTGGACAAGCCAACCAGACTTCTGAACATATCCTTTAAGAATGTGCAAACTATGACATATTAAGATGCACATACTGGCCTTCTGATAACCGATGAATGTTAAACTGTATGGTATAAAACAAGAAATGGAAAACACTGCCCAATTTATAAATTTATACAAGAAACAACACTGCAGATATAGACATTATTAGCAAACGAAAGAAGAATAATATTTTTATATTTTCACACTTTAATTTCAGACATGTAATAATGGGTTCATGCACTTTACTAGTTTATTTTAAATATAATAATGGCCCCATGCATTTCTTAAGTATATTTATAATGTAATTATGGGGTTAATGTATTTCTCGTGTTTGTTTCGGAAATGTAGTCATGTTTACATGCCTTACATACGTATTTATTTAAAATGTAGTAATGATGTTAATGTATTTCAGAAATTTATTTTGAAACGAAATAATGACACTGTATTTCATACATATACTTTTGAAATGCTATAATATGATTTATGTATTTCTCACGTATATTATGATATGTAATGCTTTCTTTAGGTTTTTATTGCATATTAGTTAACGAGTGGATAAGTCAAATGTGATAACGCCCTTTTATAAAGATTATAAGCGTTTTCTCTCTCTCTCTCTCTCTCTCTCTCTCTCTCTGATACGTTTCATATTAATGTGAGAGTCATTTTTATTAGAAGGTTTCTGTTTAAAACAGTGCACACTGCCCAGAATTAAGTCTTCGGTGTATAACAAAAAAACTAGGGAAACTTGAAAGCGTAAACTGCTTATAATTCCAGGGCAAGTAACCAACCAATCCAGCCGTATATAAGTGGGAGGTTCAAATCTCCGTCCCGTCTTTCCTGTAATCATTTCTCCAATTGTTTCACAAAAATGAAGAAACTACATAAAAGAAAAAAAATCCAGGAAATTATCATCTTTTTATAGGTACTCCCCCCTTCCCCATCTCTATCTTTCAATATAAGACGCATATATGCCCTGCAATCAATCAGCCTTCACATTAATCTTCCCATGTTATCTTTTCCGGATCTTATTTTTCTGTGGCTCACGAAATGGCACCATATTGCGTTTTGTTCTCCTTAATCACTCCTATTGGATAGATTATGTCTTAAATATTCTCTCGTGCCGTGGCCAGGTTTTTCAGCATTCTTCAATTAGTTTTTAAAAAAAACAACAACAGGGACATCATATTTTCATATGTTTCTTCGTTTGCTGAATGAGACTGAATATGAATCTGTCCTCATACATTAATCAATGATCAGAAACAAATATCAACTGTCCCAATAGGTTTAATATACAACTGTACTTCAATACGTAATGACTGTGTTCAATACTGCAGTCGTTGCAGGCATCTATGACTCATATCCGAATAAGTGACTCATCCACATCACAAGCAGGTCTGTAGATTAAGGGAGAGGGAGGGATCAACTCCCTCACCCCTTTAGAAAAATTTGAACATGACTTATAGTACTAGGAACCACAAGGTTGGTAAAAAAAATAAAACACCCACAGTAGCGAATTTTTACAAAAAGGTATTCAAATTTTCCGTCACATAGTGAAATTTACACACGAAATCAGACCAACGACCTATTTGAAAAATGTATTTTAGGGAGAACTCTCCTCCTTAATGTAATCATATCTACGGCCCTGGTATCACATGTCCAGTTTACTGCAATGGGAATCTAGATTGATATTTCTCTTTCCTTAATGGTATACAAAATAATCTGTATGCTATTCGTCTACTCGTTTTGCCCATCTACCATTATTGATATTGTCCACTCCTTCGTTGGCCTTCCAGTGTGTTTTCAGAAAAAATGTATTGTCTTTCTTTGTGGTCAAAATAAATTGTCTTTCTTTCTTTTCATGCAAAGTATGAAACGTATTCGTTGTTTTCCGTTTGTTCAGTGAATGTTATCTAAGTATTCTCTGAGACGCACATAATATGTTCAATCTAAGTATTCTCTGAGACGCACATAATATGTTCAATCTAAGTATTCTCTGAGAAGCACATAATATGTTCAATCTAAGTATTCTCTGAGAAGCACATAATATGTTCAATCTAAGTATTCTCTGAGAAGCACATAATATGTTCAATCTAAGTATTCTCTGAGACGCACATAATATGTTCAATCTAAGTATTCTCTGAGAAGCACATAATATGTTCAATCTAAGTATTCTCTGAGAAGCACATAATATGTTCAATCTTGTCTGCAGAATAACCTCGCTTCGTTGATTACAGGATGATTGTATCACGTATAAAATGTTTTGTTTTGTTTTGCGTTCGCTCCATTGTAACCATCACGGATATCCGTGTGATTTCCGCCGGGAGCGTGATTACGTTGTGCCACCGTTATGCGCCTTGTAGGCCTAGCACATCCGATTTCGGCATGCCTTGACAATTCGGGTGGGCTACCCTAGACTGTGACAGCCTCCCTATCTGTCGCCAGGCACGCGTGTGTGTGGTGACTCTTCGCCCAGACGATTTTTGCTCACGTCTGTCTCGCACGAGGTGTTCCACTGACTATGAACTTGCCTCGTGTAATTGGACATACTGTGCCTGTGCTCATCGGGTACTGAACCGTTTCTCATCCGTGAGCCTGGTTCCTTAAGAGGAAGAACTCAACAGAAGAGTTGGACCATTGTTCTTTCACCCTCTTAGCCGAGGTGTCATTCACCGACATCGTGAACCCCTTGCCCAAGTTCGAGTCACTTATAAAATGATATACATATATTTGTTAAGTCGTAGCAGTATTTTTCTTTTGCATTCGTTCTCGAACTCCTGCTGATTAGTAGGATGTATTCCAGAGAACGGAGTGCGTTATATCATGGCTTACAGCTTTGCTGCGTGTCTGCGCTTTTCGATTGAAATTCGTCTTCAGCATGGTTTCTGGATCATTTTGAGCCTCTATGGTTGGTACAGCCAACTCCACGCCTAAACCTCATTAGGCTCCTCTTACGACGTGCATGACAGGTAAAATTGCCACTAATTGTTCCCCTTTCTGGCCCCAGCAACACACGAGTGGGTAGCACAGTTATAACATTCATAATTATTTCCCTCTTTATTTATTAAACTTGGCTCATTTTTAAATGCCGCTGGTTTAAACAATTTCTTTTTTATTTTTAAAAAAAAATTTTTTTGCCATTGTTTTTATATTTATGGGGAAAAAATGTTTTATGTATTTCTTTATTTATATTTCTTAGTTTAAATTATTGAAGATTTGAAATTGTCATCACATAATTATTTCACTCTTTATCTAGGTAAGTTTTGTGGTTCTTTTTTAAAATGTTTAAATAAATCTAATAATGGTGGTTATATCAGTTTACCGGCACGTTTGGTGAGGGGAATTGAGATTTTAGCGTCGTATAGGAGTTAAAAACAAATAACTGAATGATATCATAACTTTAAAACGGTGTATGGTTACGTTGACATTTCTCCTTATCTCTCAACATCATTTCCAACATGGATAAATGTATCACTCCGCGGGACGTTAACACATATAACAGTTTTCGGTTTGTGTACAAACCAAATGTAAGAACATTTTCTTTCTATAATGTAGATAAACGATGGGGAAAAAACACTACACGACGGTTGCGAATTGTATATCGCATCTGGTCTGTCAGATGGAACTATCTCCACACCAGATTCAAATATGAAAATTAAAGGCGATTATTCTGTGGAGAACTGTGCGATGGTGGACGTTCGTGCGGAGAACGGAAGAGCGCTTCAGTGATTGCCTAATGGACTCTCTCGGGCGTTGTAGTGTCGATCCTGGCTCCTGAGAGATTGCAACCCTTGATCGCTAGGCTTGGCACGCCCAGGTAACTTCTGGCATCGCTAGATTTGAAAAAGAAAGAACACTGCGGGCAATTGACAAGCGACGGAAGCAGAGTGAAAAATCCGAAAACTCTCCTGCCTTAAACCCTCTACACTCCTGCATGCACTGCAATAGAACTTTCCTGACAGTAATCGGACTGATCGGGCATCTACGAACTCACAAACCAAATTGGACAATCACAAATGTTTTGTTATTTTTCTACTTTTTCATCACATTTATTGTTGTTCATTCCATGCTCATCTTCGCTTGTTAAGGAGGAACACCACCATCATCATCATTATTGACCTTTCTATGGTGTAATATGATAATCGTGGCCAGATTGAAATGTCATTGGTCATAAAGTTCATGTTTTGACTATTTTGAAATTAGTAACCAAAATGAAACACTTTATGCAAATTTCCTAGTTTAAATTAATTAAAATGTATAAGACCTGGTCACAAACTGTAAGTTAGCACAACTTTTAGTTCTGGCAATTGCTGTCAAAATCAGTCAAGAAAAAAATTTAATTTCATCTCCAACATGCCATGGTTATAATCAGAACGTTCCAAGTTCTTGCATAATTGTATAGGTGGAGGGTTGGCGTATCGGGTAAGGGGGGGGGATGTTACTTACCCTGCCCCTTTATGGAAATAGAACATGACATCCAGTAATAGGAAGCAATGAAACTTCATTCCCCCCTCCCCCAATATTGGGTATGATTGCATGACAGACCATCAAATAACCCCACAAAACGTGGCGATTAGCTAATTTAATTTTTTTTTCTATTATAGAAAAAGGCAAATCCTCAGAAGACATATCTACGGTCCTGAAACTTTCCCTTGTATTTCTGCGAATTAAAACTCTTCTTTTTATGTTTTCAGTAGTCTTTGTAGACAATTTAGTAGTTTGACCATTCTCTACAATTTTTTTAAAATCCACTAGCATTTGGCCATAAAACAGCTCTAAATATCATTGGTCACTCTCTCGCAATAATAATAGGGATACGTTTAAGACTTTATCTACAGTTTTTGAGCGCTCTTGTGAGAATTTATCCACCCACTTGCTTACAATTTTACACTACAAAAACTCCCCTCTGTAAAATAAAAAATGTATATTCATTCTATGTGATACATCTATTTCTACATAGAGAAAAACACAGAGATTATCCTGTTGGCACGCTTTATATACTTCTGGATATATTCCCCATTTTAATCTGAGATACACAGATGTGTTATCTTACAGTCCGATGACTAAGTTATTTTTCATTCTAGATGTTTCTGTCATGTCACATACAAGTTATCAACTGGCATCCGCATGTGGAAGGTATGCAGGTCTTACCAGTGATCTACCAGACAGACCCCGCATGTGGAAGGTATGCAGGTCTAGGTCTTACCAGTGATCTACCAGACAGACCCCGCATGTGGAAGATATGCAGGTCTTACCAGTGATCTACCAGACAGACCCCGCATGTGGAAGGTATGCAGGTCTCACCAGTGATCTACCAGACAGACCAACATGATATTCTAGTAGACGATATGCCATACATCATGGCGTTTCATCCTGTGACTCGATTATCCTGGGATACTGCCACACTAGAATGTCTCCCTTCGGGGGCATAACATGCATCCATAAACCCCGTTAACCCAATCCTGTATTTGAGACAGCAAACCGTATGACATAAGTGATTTTATTGTGACCTCGGTTACTGAACCGAGGTGGACCTATACTTTTCTCATAAGTGTTAATAACCTGTTAAGAACCACTTGCTCACAGCTAAATGGAATATTTCATCATCATCTCCCAGTGAAAATCCAACCACATTCATCTTTACAGTTACATGTTTCCTTTTGAATGTTCTGTTGGTCCCCCATTTTTATGTTCAATACATGTCTTGTCTTTAATTTATTACATTCGTTTCCTATCAAATAATTCCCTTCCGCTCTGTCATTGCGGCGGAGTTCCGCATGTCCGGGACATTGAATACACAGAACTCTCCAAACATCATAATATGCAATGTACTCCATCCACTTATGTCGGACACACATTAACGATCTTTCTAAGCACGGACTGATTGACTACAACATCGCACAAAGTTTTAATGCGGGAAATCCATATTAGTTCTGTTGCAACTTCCTCAGCTTCCATTCTCGTTCTGTAGGCTGTTGCCGTGTACGCTGCATTTTGCTCCATTATAGTTTCACCCCCCCCCCCCCACCCAGCTCTGGCAGTAAAACCCAATCCTGAACTATTACCAGGAATTATAGAATCCTCAGTTTATTTGTCGGCATCATCATCGGTGGTGTTATCAAATAACAGTTGTTGTATTTTTAAGTTATACTTTCCCATTGTACCATGTTCTGTACTACCTGCCCAGAGTAATAATCACCTAAACATAGTTTTCCATGTCCTCCCGAGTCTTTATCACTTGCTCCACTCTAATAATAACTGTTGCTTCTAATTTGTCCACTATCATCTTTTACTCACAATGTCCGTAGTTAAGGAACACGGGAGGGGTTGACTACTCTTCGTCTCTTAGAAAATCAAAATATTGCTTTCAGTACTAGGAACTTAACCACAAGGTGGGTTAAACCTTCACATCCACCAGCCCCACATCCTTAACGGTTTCTGCAGCACTCATCAAAAATCTAATGAAGAATAGGGAATTACAATGAAATATATGAATAATCATATCTAATTTAATTTAGATAACCCTAGAACTCAAGAACAGAAGGACTGGCGTTGGTTTAACTTTAGCAAAGAGGATCCACTACTCAAACCGTTGGTGAAGTAAATAATCAACTAGGAAGCTGAGAATGCGTTGACTATCTCATAACTGAAGTCAGTGATCTAAAGATGTCATGTTCAAGTTGTATAAGACGCAGTTATCTTAGGTTGTAAACCACGACACAACGCATTACGTTCTCATGACTCATCCCTGCCAACGGACATGATTATGGGAACGAATTCAGAAAAAGAAAGAGAAAAATGGCATGAGATACTTCTTCTTCTTCTTCATTCGTTCTCAAACTCCTGCAGATTAGCAGGATGTAGTCCGGAGAACGGAATGCGCTGTGTCATGGTTTACAGCATTGCTGTGATATCTGCGCCTTTCGGCCTGACACATCCGACTTCAGAATGGCTTTGGGTCTCTGACCCTATATGGGATGAGACGGCCAACACCATCCCATAACCTCCTTAGTCGCCTTTTACGACATGCGTGGAAGGTAAACAGTGTTACTATTCTTTGCTCCCCTTTCAGGTCCTGGCAACACAAAGGCGACATGAGATACTAATATGAATTACTCTCACGTGAGCACGAGTTCATAAAAGCACACTCACACATGTACAAATACGCAACTGCGGGCAGGTGTGAGTTCTCAGATAGTAATGTTTTATATTCAGGTTTGATTTGAATTTCGCATAATGCAGTTACGAAAGAACTGGTAGTGATTGATTAGATTACTTATAGTCATTAAACTGGAGTTAGTGCACATAACTAGATTGTTTTTGTTTACACATTCAATAAGTATCAGCACTTCTAGATCTTGTGAGAAATTTTGCTTTTATTTCCTAGATCTGTTTTACAAAATTAAGTCATACCGTTAGCAGTGACGAATATTTTATCACTGGCATGGATGTTTCCCTTCTCAACTTAAAAACTACTGAGCTCCAATGCTGGCCCACAGTCCGTGGTATTCCTGACAGATGCAAGGTTAGTGCTTCAAGCTCTCCAGTCTGGAAAACTAACAGACTTGGAAAAAAATACTTAATGAACTGTCTTACCAGTATAGGGTAACCATGCAGTGGATACCCTCTCACTGTGGAATACCAGGAAATGAAAAGCAGACCAACTGGCTAAGGAAGGTGCTGCCGAAGATCAACCAGACGTACCAATCACCTACCATCAAAAATAAACCACAAACACCAACACAAGATGACTATCACATTATAAACAGATCAGAACCAGTTGTAATTCTACGCCTCGGAAAGGGACACAACCGACTCCGCAGTCACATGTACACAAAATTCAAGATTGGCAACACAGCCACGTGTACACGTGGACAGGCAGCACAGAGTACCACGCATATATTTCAAGATTGTTCTGAGTATGAAACGATGACACAGACAGATTGGCCAGAGGAAACAACACTGGAATCAAAGCTCTATGGGCCACTGTATGAACTACAAAAGACAGTGAGTTTTATTAAGGAGACAGAATTACAGATATAGACATGTTTCAAGTGAACGAAAGAAGAAGTTTCCCTTCTTATAAGTTCTCTAGCCAGCGGTTAGGAAAATGTGTAACATCAACATCCGAGCTAAGGGAAAGGTCGTAAGGAGCAGACCACAAATTACGTCATGAATTAAGGGCTGTCCCCAAATTACGCCATCAATTAAGGCTGTCCACCAATTATGTCATCAATTAAGGGTTATTCACAAATTACGTCATCGGTTGAGGGCTGTCCACAAAGTATGTCAACAGTTTTTTGCCAATTTGACCCTTTCTTCTTTTTTCGAAAAACTGTCAAGATTTATTAAATTCAAGCTCACGACTTGTTTAATTACGTCAACAATATCGGCTCCCCCCCCCCAACCTCCCTCTCTACACCTAACATATACAAAAAAGCACAAAAACTCGAATAAAATAGCCTTTTTGTTGTCAGGTTTTGTTTAAATAATTTAATTGGTAAACTTAAAAAAATTGTGTTGGCGCCCCCCACCCACCATTTCCCCTTGTCAACAAACCCACCATTTCCCCTTATCAACAACTGACGAACTTTTTTAGACCTTGAAAATTCTTGGTTATTATTGCGTGATATATTTACGTTTTTATTAGTCGTAACATCTTGGTCGGTGTGTGTGGATATATTTCAGTTTTTGGTAGTAAAATCTTGGCCGGTGTGCGTCGATATATTTAAGTTTTTGGTAGTCATAACATCTTTGCCGGTTTGCGTTAATATATTTCAGGTTTTCGCCTCCAAACGATGTAGGAGTTATAACTCTTGTCAGTTTTGTTTAACATCATCTACCTTCAAGAAGTAAGGGTTAATTTATTGGAAACCACGTGATTCAACAGACATACATACATGTTTGGGGGATGTCTATACATTACATCAACTCTTTTTTGGCATTTTTTTTACCTTTACCACCAACTCTATCAACAACTTGCCAAGAGCTCAAAACATTGTCCCCGCTTAACTATTTCAATTTTTTTGTATCCCGTTCTCTCCCTAAAATAATTATTATCAGAAAATGTTCGAGACAAATTCACAAATCCGCCGAAGACGGATGTGTTGGGCCATTGGCGCAAATAAAACGGCAACACAACGCATTTCCATTCTCTGGACTACATCCAACTGGAAGTCTTGTAGGATCATTGTCCTGTTACAAGAGAAATCCAGTGAGAATTTGAGAATAAACGCTGAAGAAGAAGAAATTCACAAATATTCGTTTTTTTCCAAATTCACACAATCTATATGATGAATAAGAAACCGTTTTGCTGACTTCAACATTTGTCAAACTTCCCCACTTGTCAACATTTGTCAAACTTCCCCACTTGTCAACATTTGTCAAACTTCCCCACTTTTCAACATTTGTCAAACTTCCCCACTTGTCAACATTTGTCAAACTTCCCCACTTTTCAACATTTGTCAAACTTCCCCACTTGTCAACACTTATCAAACTTCCCCACTTGTCAACATTTGTCAAACTTCCCCACTTGTCAACATTTATCAAACTTCCCCACTTGTCAACATTTATCAAACTTCCCCACTTGTCAACATTTGCCAAACTTTTTCAGACTTACTTCCTTGCCCCTAATTGTTGACATAATTTATGGACATATTATCTTAAACATATAGAAATTTATAAATATGTCGTAATCTTTATTTTATAAAGTGTATATTAATATCTGACAAGACTGTTTATTTTATGCTTATTACACTTAATTTTACCAAGTTATATGGCAATGAGTCCTGTAAACAGAACAAAGACACGGGTATACATGTTAGATATAGACATGTTTGAAGTGAACGGAAGAAGAAAAAGAATATTAGTAATTGAAGGAAATAGAAAGAGAATGAATGAAATCTGCATTTGTATTCTAAATATGCAAGTGGCGCATTCTCCTATGGAAGAATAGAAACCTTCATGAATAGAAATTAATCTGCATTAATCTTCAGGAAATATATCACATCCATGCGTACTCAAATTTCCTTTTAATTTATTCTTATATTTGTTAGATTAATGTAGATGATTATATATATATTCCTTCATTCCTATATATATTCATATATTCCTTCATCGCCGAACACTGTGCTTACGTACGACAGAACCAGAGTTATCTATTTTGAGCGATGGTGTGCTATATATCCATTTTTCTTTCCCCATCAGTTACCTATTTTAATATATATATATATATATATCAAAGGCGAAGAACAACAAAAAGGAATCAAATGGACTATAGTAATGACAGTTCTTGGCACTACCCCACATTACTTAGTCCCTCTGAACGAAACAGTACATTGCTTACCAAGATTACCACTCATTTCTCGTGACTTCACGCTATCATTCTAACAAAAAATGTTATAAACATTAGGTCGCAAGCGAGATTCGAAAACGCGACCTCTTGCTCACAAAGTGAACGGCTTAACTGTTATTTTGAAAGAAAAACCTACGCACGCGCGTGCGGTGCGGGACGCGCGCGTTGCGGTGCGTGCGTGTGTGTGTGTTCGACCACACAAGTTCATATTAATTAAATACTTGTATTTTCAATGCTCGATTAACCAGTGAGTTCAAACACGGATCTTCTAGTCGGCGGACAAATGCCGTAACCTTATATTATTTCCGTAGTGAAGATATTTATTCTATGTTCACAATGCTACATTCCGAACCTGGCCATGTGTTGCGTTCACAAGTGCATCTTTAGTGATAGGAGTTTACAACTCCTTCATTTTTCTATACAAATAAACGCTTTGATCGTTGCAGTACTCTTGGGATTAACCTATTAACGTACTTGCCATGTGTCGAGTGGTACGTTTCCCAGTTAAATGAGGAGTTGAGTTTCTTTCCGCCACAAATTGTTTCTATGTATGAACAGCCACTGAAAATTTAAAAAAATTGTTAACATAATTACGATAGATATGGTTCTGAACATATCACCCCATATCGTGTCATTGGCTAAAACAAAAAAAAAGTTATCGTATTGTAGTCCTACGATGACCACAAGTAACTGAAGTGTTACTTTTACTTACACAAACGCAAGCAATCGAAGAGAGCACGCTTTTCTTGCACACACTACAGCTCTAAACAACTCGCCCATGCCAGCACGTATCACCAATAACGACTTCATCGTGAGTTTCTGTAAGTGATTATAGGACTAAGTCTTCATATAGTCAGAAACGTCTTTTTCAACCACAGACTGGGTCCATCTTGGGTATATCAAATTATACGCACTTTTTTTTAAACAAGCAGGGCAATCCTCAAGCTTTCTTTCCTCAATGAACTACCAAAGATATCGCTGGATCGGTTTCTTTATTAATTTATATTTCCGTTATAACGCAACTAATGAATCGAATTATTTAGTCCAAAGACTGGTGTTCTGTCTCACAACTCTACTTTTCAT
Source organism: Meghimatium bilineatum (assembly GCA_034231615.1). Classification (NCBI taxonomy): domain Eukaryota; kingdom Metazoa; phylum Mollusca; class Gastropoda; order Stylommatophora; family Philomycidae; genus Meghimatium; species Meghimatium bilineatum. Next base: position 94,855,925 of record CM067298.1, read on the forward strand.
TAAATTTCGTCTGCTCAGCACAAGCGTTGTCCCCGATTTTATTATAATGATATCTGATGTAGTCGGTTTTTTAAAAGTTCCTCACTAAACTGCCTCTCTCACACACATATTTTCCACCGAATATTATTTTACATTTTTTTCGCATACTGCTTACATTTTGCTTTCGCTGGTAGTTATACCCTGATGGATACAAAGAGTGCCACATTGTTCTCTGCGGACCCAGGGTTAGCAAATAACAAAGATCCCAAAAGTACATCCTCGTGGTACAACCTGGAAAGAGAAATACAGCTGCCCGTGCTGATTCTGGCTAAAACTTTTGGGTATAATGTCCGTGAATGTGGAGGTAGCAGATGGAAAGCGAATTGACTGCAACAGAGACATGAAATATCTCCGAAACCTCTACGTCAACAGCACTACACATGCAGGAGCATTGTCGACACACAGTGAAACTAGTTACCATGGCATTGGATTGGTATTCAATATAGATGTTACGAAGCGGACAGATTTTATGAGAAATATTAACAATCACCACAACGCTATCGTAGGTCACCACAACGCTATCGTAGGTCACCACAACGCTATCGTAGGTCACCACAACGCTATCGTAGATCACTACAACGCTATCGTAGGTCACCACAACGATAGTATACTAAGTACACTGAGAGGGTAGCACAGAGCTAGATGACAGCATCATGTGCAAAGAGAACGGAAAAACTTTTCAAAGAATCGGAACTAAAGTATTGTTAGCTCGAGACAAGCTTCTAGTTAACGATGATCCTAGACCAGGCCCAACTCTACTGTCCAGTTTCTTCTGTACTGGAATCATGCTCTCAGAGAGAACAGGCTCAGTACCAGATGGACACAGGCACAACCGCCTACGGAGACAAGTTTTGTGCAGTTCGAGAACAAAATGCTAATCCACAGTTTTCCTAAATATGTGGGCGAACGAGCCAAAGCCCAATTCTTCTGTAGAGTTCTTTTTAAATCAGAACCAGACACATGGATGAAAAAGGTTCAGCACCCAATGGGCACAGGTACAATGCATCTAATTACACCAGATAAGTTCACTGGCTGCGGAACACCTCGTGTGAGATAGACTTGAAAGACACACTGTCTCGATGTGAAGTCAGTACAAATTCGCCGCCTGGCGACAGATAGGAAGGCTTTCACAGACTAGGGTAGTCCATCCGAAATGCCAAGGCATGCCGAAGAAATCGGTTGTGATGGGTCTCCAATGCACGTACAGGTGGCACAACGTAACTACTCTCCCAGCGGAAATAGCACAAATATCCGTTACGATTACAATGGAGCAACCGCAAAATAAACAAACATACCCTGGTACCGCCACTGTGTTACCGTGTTGCATTATGTTATCGCTCATATGTTGCCTAATTATTTCTTGTTATCGCTCATAGGTTGCCTAGTTGTATTCTGTTATCGCCCATATGATGCTAGTTATATCTTAGTAAAGCAAGTATGTTTCCTACTTATATCTTGGCATCGCCCATAGTTGCCTAGTTATAACGTGGTTCGCACATGAGGTGCCTTGTTATGTTGTGTAATTGCCCATGAAGTCCTTAGTTACATTTTGATAATGCACACGATGTGCTTAGCTATATCGTGGTATACAACATGGCGTCTAGTTATATCTTAGTATCGCCAAATGTTTCATAGTTATCTCTAGTCACCGTCCTATTTGCTGAGGCAAAAAATGGAGTACAGAATGGCATTACTTTTACCTGGTATACATGTCGTCAGATACGATTAAGGTGGTTTTGTGGATAGAACTAGCTACCCCATCCCATACATGGTTAAATTGATCCAAAAACCATGCTGAAGTCGGATTATCAGGCCAGTGTTGTAAATAAAGCTTCGCTAAGGAGAGGTCATGGTTTTTTTTCTGGAATAAAGCTTATTTTTTCACCTTTTGATGACATCTTTGAAGACAGCAGAAGGGAGTTGGGGAGAGGTGTTTTTTGTTAACTTTTTTAAAATAGGTTTCATAGGGCAATGTGTTATGTCCCAATCTTATACGGGAAAGATTGAAAACCCTACTTTAACTACAGGCTCAATTCAAGCCGCAAATAACACATTCAGAATATACACTGCTATCCTAGATGAATTTGACAACAATTGCACAACATGAAGAAGATATATTTGTACAGAGATTTGCAGAATGTATCGTTCAAAATCCATTCTTCGCTACACCCTTGTTAACTGAATTAACCGTCTTCACAACGTCTATCCGTATTAACTAGTGATTCCATTATTTATTCATTCAGTTTTGACCAGCACATTTTCTGGATGTCTGCCCAACCTTTCTCTTTTTTTTTCTCGATGCTCTTCGGACACACAGAATAGCTCTTATCTCACTATGATTCCATGTCTATTATGCTTTGTTTTTTATTTGGTTTTAGTTGTTTCCTCTTCTGCGTTCTTTCTCAAACTCCTACAGATTAGCAGGATGTAATTCAGAGAACTGAGTGCATTGTGTCATGGTTTACAGATTAGCTGCGATGTCTGCACCTTTAAGTTTGACACATCCGATTTAGCATGGCTTCTGAGTCACTTTAACCCAATATTGGATGGGGCAGTCAGCTCCATCCCAAAATCTCCTTAGCATCGTACGACATGCACGGAAAGTCAGCAGTTTTGTTATTCTTTGCTCTCCTTTCGGTCTTCGATAACACAAAAGAGTGAAACAACTTAATGTCAGTAAATTGCCAGTTGGCAATACGCTTGTGTAATATAATGTCGGTAAGTTGCCAGTTGGCAATAAGTTTGTGTGATATTTGAGAGTTGTGATTTCGCATATTTGTTTTCGGTTCTTTGTCTGTCTATATGGTGAATAAAACATTATCATAAACATATCTCATTAGATGCCATAGAGGTATTTAAATACGAAAACGCATGAAAGACCTCTTTTTTTTAGGTACCCCTCATCCCTCATTTTTTTAAAGGAGAGCGTATCTTCGGTCACACTAATTAGGAATGTATATTGGGAACAGACTGCACCAATAAGGTGTGAAAACAGCTACTCACCATACATAGAAATAAGAAGAGGGGTAAGACAAGGATGCATTTTATCGCCAAGCCTATTTAATATCTACACAGAGAATATCTTTTAAAAATATAGAAGAAATACCAGGACTCAAGATCAATGGGAAAATAATAAACAACTTGAGATATGTAGATGACACTGTTCTTTTAGCAGAATTTGATCATGAACTACACAGACTAATAGTTCAAGTTAATAAATCAAGTAATGAATATAGATTGGATATAAATATAAAAAAACAAAAAACCATGATAATCAGCAAAGACACAGAAGAACAAGAGCTAAACATAAGCATATATGGAGAGAAACTGCAACAAGTAAAGCATTATCAATATCTTGGACACATAGTCACAAATGATGGCAGATGTGAAACAGAAGTTAAAAGGAGAATATGAATGGCTAAAAGTACCTTCCATGACATGAGGAAAATAGTAACATAAACAAATTACAAACAAGGTAAAAGTGAGAATTATAAAATGCTACTTCTATTCTAGATTAATGTATGGCTCAGAAACATGGACACTAAATAAACCATTAGAATACATAATTGATGCCTTTGAGATGTGGGTATATAGAAGAATAGGGAGAACATCATGGAAAGAGAAGAAAACAAATAAAGAGGTACTAAAAAAAACTTAATATGAAGAAGGAACTACTAAGAGAAATAAAGACCAGGCAAATAAAATATTTTGGACACATTAAAAGAAAAGACACCTTATTGAAAACCTTATTTGAGGGTAAAGTCAAAGGGAAGCGAGAGGTAGGTAGAGATACAAGTAGGAGAGTAACATCACAGGATGGACAGGTTACAGTCTAGCAGAGTGCACCAAATGGTGCACCAAGACAAGAGACATGGGATGTTGTAGGTATGCTGCAGCCAAACTTCGTTACGGAGATGGAACTAGATGATGATGATATACGGTCCTGTCTGATTGTCAAAAGTAAAAAAGCAATTGAGGTTTGGTGGTGGGGTGGAAATGCTGCCCCACCAAATAAACGGTCACAGTGATCCGAGGCCATTCTAAAGTCGGATGTGTCAGGACGGATAACACATATATCGCAGCCAAGCTGTAAATCATAACACAATGCAATCCGTCTCTGAACTACATCCTGTCAATCTGCAGGAGTTTGAAAACTAACACAGACATTCTAAAATGTATGTAAATCAGGTTGATATTGTTTGTGCTAAAATAAACAAATCAGATCGTGTAGATGACCAAAACAAAACAAATATTCCTGCTATTTGTTGCAAAACAAACCCAGAGAATATCTGTCCGATCTGAAAGAGAATGAAAAAGACGGGAAAAAACATTGCTGCTGCTTTTATTATTTAGTCCAGAAATGTTGAAGCTTCTATTTTTAATTCAATTGACAATCGTTTCCAGAGTTGTCTTTCATCGCCAGATAATTTCCACTCTTGGTAAGCGTGCATTGTTTTGAGGTGAACACTTTATAGGCGGTAGGTTTGAATTACTTTGTCACCCAGTGAGTTCGAAATGGAAGCAGAGAACAACAGCACTGACCTGTCATGTTCATGTATTAGAAAGTAACTAAGGAGGCTTATAAATATGGTTGTTTGTCTCATCCCATGCAAGTTCACATAAACTCATTTAAAACCAGTCTGTTGTGTGTAGGTGTATTGGTTATCACCTTCGCAAACCAGACTCTTCGAAAGGTTCTCAATCGCCGCTCAGTGAAACTCTCAAAGTGTAGTGGATGATGGTTCCGGTTCTGTGTTGGTTAGTGTTGTTTATGAAATTGTTGACCGCCGAAGACGGATATATCGGGCCTTTGTCGCAAATAAAAGGACGACATTTCCATTCTCGTACTACAATTGAGATCCTGCGGGAGTTTGAGAATAAACGCTGAAGAAGAAGAAGAAGTTGTTGGTAAATGTTCTTTCCCATCCACGCCGTTCCTCATCCCAATTCGCGCATTATGACGTGCTCATGGGTCTCGAAATTAACCGATTGTGCAGACTTACAAGATTATATTATCTTCTCAGTTCATATGCTGACTATCTACGAGCTTTATGCTGACAAAGGTAGTCAACTTGTTGACTTGTCAGTTCCCCCTCTCCCACACTTGCATGTTTGGTGAAAAAATTAAAAAGAGTGATTTTTACGCACTGATGCTTACTTGTTAGCGCAAACCAGCAACTCCGCCTTTTGCCTACGTATATCACATGTTTTGACTTTTCTGAATCACGCTCACTAAATAACTCAGAATGCACGCATGGCAATAGGCTTGAGGTTCCAGCCAGTTTAGGGCATGTGTTACAGCAAACACCTCCATCTTTAGGTTACATGTTGAAGCTGTATTATTGTCATTATGTAATATTCTCTTGGTAGAACTTCCCTTGTAAATTCATAACTAATGCGAAGTTTGGCCATGCTTGGTATGAACATCACAATAGAAGTTTATATCGATTTTTTGTAATATCTTCATATATAAGTTACTTTGTCGCACTGTACTTTCACGACAACTTATCGATCGATACTTTAACAATTTTCTTGCGTGTTTTTGCTGCATCAACACTTTAAATAGCCACATGAGAAGTTCCGTAGACAAATTCGATAAGGCATAGTTGAGTTTGCCCTGTTCTTTATGGTTTTTTTGTTTTGTTTATTTTTGAGCGTGTGCACGCTTGCTAGTACTAAATGTTACACTCCATTTTCTGAAACGGGATGGGTGTTGAATACGTCAATCAACTTCTCTTCCACCCCCCCCCCCCCACCTTAATCTACGGATTTGCCAGTCAGTATTCTTATTTCAAAGAATAGGGGGCCTCGTAGCGATGAGGTTAGTACACTTTGCTTCGAATATAAGTGTTCCTATGTTCATTCCCCACTGGAAGAGTAAATGTTTTTCATATTACAACGGCTCCCGGAGTGACCCAACTTTAATTGGATTCCGGATTAATCCGGAAGTAAATACTGCGAGGGAGATGATATGGCTACCTCCCTCATACAGCAGAGCCATTGAAATGTGAGATCGTTAACATCTCACAACACAACAGCATTAATAGATCCTATGAGTTATCTTTACTTTTTTTAAAAAATTCATATTCCGTTTTTATCTCTTGCAGACAATTTTATGACGCACTTTCTTTTGACTGTGGGCGGAACATCGTTTTAATTTATAAATTTAGTTTTTCCATGCGCTGTTCTGAACGTCTGCCTGTCTTCTCTATCTGCAACTTCAGTCAGGAAAACATTTATACATCATATATTCATACATCCGTGCGTACTTACGTGATAACAATATATTCTTTGATAAGTATATAAACGCACAAATACGGATAAATGTGAATGTGTATGGAAACATCTAATTTTAGAATACTGTTAATAGCTATGTTTTTTTATAAAACTTGTCCCACGCACTTGTCTTTTTGATCGATACGTATATTCGGCAAATTAGGTCAAAGGTTGTAGAAACCGATCGGCTTTTCGGAGTTGTGATGACAAACTGTTTATGTACATGTCCCAGAAGACATAACTCCTGGCGAGGAATGCATACCTATTCCTACGGTCTTTCAAGAGGCAGTCAAGACCGTCATTACACTCAATAGAGAGTGTAGGGAACTCTGCCCCGTGAGCGTGGATGCTGAGGTCAAGGCACTAATCTGCGAGAATACCGATGACGCAGATGTTGTGATCTACACGGATGGGTCGGTCATCCGTCACCACCGAAGCGCATGGGCCTTTACTGCCAGATCAAAAGGAAGAACAGTACATGAAACCAGTGGTGCCTTTACCGCAACAACAAGCAGCCTAACAATGGAAGTATTCGCAGTAACGCAAGCACTTAACTGGCTGGAATCGCAAGCAAGAATATGATTTAGAAAGTCAAAACAGGTGATGTACGTATGGAATGGGCGGAGTCATTTGAGAGAGCAGGACTACGGGCATCACTACGAAGACTCACGATTATTTTTGTCCCCGGAGACGCAGGCGTGGAGGGAAACGAACGAACAGACCAATTAGCTAGCCTCGCCACCACAACAGAGGGTCAGCCTATGGACCGAGCAGACACACTCATTGCTCTTTGTAAATCCTCACAATCAGAGGATTTTGAGATAAATGAGCATGAGTCAATATCGAGAATGCGCGAATTTGGAGTGAGGATGGGTGTGGCCGGTAGAGAACCCATGACAAAGATTACAAAAAGAGCGGTGAACCAACATAGAACCGAAACCATCAGCCGGTATACCCTGAGAGATTTACTGAAACAGAAATCTGAGCACCTATGGACTTGTCCGGTGTGCGAAGAGGATAATCAAAACACCTAATACCTAATGTACATGTTTGATATTTTAATAATATTATGATCTGTGCATGCTTAAGTTTAACAGGATATTACGTGAAAGTTATGGGGTCTCATACCTCAATATATATATATGTTTATATATGATTGTATTTGTGTGTGGAATCACAATTAACAAGTCATAAAGAGGTTATGGTTTCAATATAGAACATCCAGACAAAACATCTGATGAGTTGTGTGATGACTGTGGAGAGATATGTTCTAACTATGGACCTCTTTTCTTTGATCTGTGATGCGTTTGGTCTCATCATCAGCACCGCGAAGACTATAGTAATGTATCAACCAGCGCCAGTTGCCCCCTACACAGAACCAGTGATCACAGTAAAGGGACAAAAATTTAATACTGCCAATAAGTTTGTATATCTCAGCAGCACACTATCACAAACTGCGACAATTGATGAGGATGTTGCCCTGCGTATTGCTCGTGCCAGTGCAGTATTCGAGAGCCAACGTCTGGCGTGGTCTCAGTCTGACAACTACGTTGGACGTGTAACAAGCAGTGGTTCTACCAACACTGTTTTATGCTGCGTCTTGATGGACTGTCTATGCGAGACACGCTCGACAGCGTAACTCTTTTCACCGTCGGTGCCTACGAAACCTCATGGGAGTACGCTGGCAGGAACGAGTACCAAACACTGAAATCCTTCAGACGTCCCGTATGCAAAGCATCCATGCAATGCTGACTATGTCCCAACTCCGCTAGACTGGCCATATCGTCCGTATGCCAGACAAGCGCCTTCAAAAGAGATTATACTATGGGGAGCTGTGCGAAGGTAAACGTTAAAGCGGAGGGCAGAAAAAGCGCTTCAAGAATCACTTAAAAAGCTCTCTCAAACACTGCAGCATCGATCCTAGCTCCTGTGAGACTACAGCAATTGATCGCTCAGCCTGGCACACCAAGATAACTGGAACACTGCGAGAAATCAAGAAGCGGAAGGACAAATCCGAAAATTCTCCTACCCCGAACCTTCAGCACTCCTGCATGCACTGCAATAGAACTTTCCGTGCACGAATCGAACTCATCGGACATCTACCAACTCACAAACCAAATTAGATAATTACCAATTATAATTAATATTTTTTTTTCCATCGCATTTATTGTTGTTCATTCCGGATTCATCTTCGCTTGCGAAGGAGGAACAACATCACCATCAACTATGAAGCTGAAATAACAGAACTTTAAATTACCCTGCTTATATCTTATGACGACAGCATTGTTATGGAATGGATTCATGGCAACTCACACACACATGGCAATGACAATGCAGACAGACTATCAAAGAAGGAAGCACAACAAGAACAGCCATATATAGAAACAACCATGCACACAGTTAAAATGATATTGAAATATGTGAACAAAGAAAATTGGATGAACAGGTGGGCCATGGGAAACTCTGGGAGGGAAATCTATAAATATATGACCAACCGAAACCTAAAGACAACATCAACCTCCTGGGAAGGAACGACCGGAGCAACATTTTCCAACTTCGTACACATGTACAGCTTAACAATCACCTTAATAGAAGACAACCACAACACACTCCAGCAAGTCGGATGTGCAGACATCCCTATGAAACTGTTGACCACCGCCTTTTCTGAATGTCCAGCACTGGATGACGTCAGGAAAATGCTTCTCCCTCCAGGACACGGATAGTTGGAACAGATTATATAGAACATAACAACAACTCAGAAACATTTGCATATATCAAGCAATGTCATTGGGCCAAAGGACTTGAGTCCATGGACCGCTGGATCAGCAAAAAACAACAACAAATAAACAAGTAATGTTTGATTAGTTTTAACTGGAAATTGTCCGGTTCTGTGGGGGCGAGGTAACGAGTTCAAAATCCGCTGCAGGCAATTGTGCATCCGAAACCAATAAAGTTCAGAAGGCAGTAACAAACCACTGAACATATTTATATTACCTAGAAAATCAATATTGCAAAACATTCTTGGTTCATGTCTACATTTCTTCTTGAATAGGATATGCTACCATTTGAAATCTAATTTTAATATAAAGTTTTTAGAATATAAACTGGAAATTATGGTTGTCTTAAAGTTATATTAACTGTGTAGTCACAGCGCTACTCAAACATAATCCAAAATTTTTGAGGACACCTTCCAGACAATACAGAGAATTATAGTGTGTGTGGTTCCCTCGAGGTAAATCAACAAATAAGAGGGAAATAAAAAGAGACAGTTTTCATGTGGGTAATTTCTTAATCGATATGCAACTTAAACGAAGTGACAAGAACACAGAACAAAGTATTAAATACGAAGTGAGAAGAAATAGACTTCAAGGAAAACAACAATTTTGTATTTGCATCCTCCCATGCGTATATGGTGCTGTTTATAAATGACGTCCACAATATTTCTCCCCTCCCCTCCCCCCCCCCCCCCCAACTTGTTAACAACAATCTAGAATGCAGGGACCCCACTCTTTTTATTTATATCAATAAAATTGTGATAATATAAAATTTTAAAAATTCTTAGTACAATAAGTACCAATAAAACGGCATGATTTACAGTCGAAGACGGATGTGTCAGGCATTGGCGCAAATAAAACGGCGACACAACGCATTTCCATTTTCTGGACTACATCCTACTGGAAATCTAGTTGGACCATTGTCCTGCTACAAGACAGATCCAGTGGGAGTTTGAAAATGAACGCTGAAGAAGAAGAAACGACATGATTTTGTTCATATTTGTTAGAAAATATTTCAAAATCAAACAATTTAACTACTGTTTCAGACAAGTATTGCTGGCGTCAAATTTCGTCATTCCCCTCCCCATTCATATTGTCAACAGTTGACAAACTTTTTCAGACCTACCCTCCTAATTATTGACGTACTATATGGACATCCTCTATCGCAATATGTACTCGACGTTTGACGAACCATCTCTATAACCTACACATAAAGTCTAGTCTCCGTGTGTAGACTTGATACATTCCTATAACGTAAACATTAAGTCTAGTCTCATTGTGTTGACTTGATCCATCCTTATAACGTAAACATTAAGTCTAGTCTCCGTGTGATGACTTGACCCATCCCTATAACATACACAGAAAGTCTAGTCTCCTTGTGATGGCTTGACCAATCCGTTTAACCTACACATAAAGTATGTGTTGACTTGACCCATCACTATAGCCTACACATACAATCTGTGTTGACTTGATCCACCCCTATTACGTAAACATAAAATCTAGTCTCCTTGTGTTGACTTGAAAAATTCCATATAACGTAAAAATAAAGTCTAGTCTCCTTGGTAAATTGGAGTTATTACAGAATTTATTACAAAAGATGTGTATGAATATTATATAATTAATTATATGAGCTTCAAACGTCAGATAAGTTGTATATCAGTGTCAATGGCACAGACTGGGGACGGTAAATGTATTGATCGGTTATATAGTTCACAAACAGGAAATGTATTGATCGGTTATATAGTTCACAAACAGTAAATGTATTGATCGGTTATATAGTTCACAAACAGTAAATGTATTGATCGGTTATATAGTTCACAAACAGTAAATGTATTGATCGGTTATATAGTTCACAAACAGGAAATGTATTGATCGGTTATATAGTTCACAAACAGTAAATGTATTGATCGGTTATATAGTTCACAAACAGTAAATGTATTGATCGGTTATATAGTTCACAAACAGGAAATGTATTGATCGGTTATATAGTTCACAAACAGTAAATGTATTGATCGGTTATATAGTTCACAAACAGTAAATGTATTGATCGGTTATATAGTTCACAAACAGGAAATGTATTGAGTGGTTATATAGTTCACAAACAGTAAATGTATTGAACGGTTATATAGTTCACAAACAGTAAATGTATTGATCGGTTATATAGTTCACAAACAGTAAATGTATTGATCGGTTATATAGTTCACAAACAGTAAATGTATTGAGCGGTTATATAGTTCACAAACAGTAAATGTATTGATCGGTTATATAGTTCACAAACAGTAAATGTATTGAGCGGTTATATAGTTCACAAACAGTAAATGTATTGAGTGGTTATATAGTTCACAAACAGTAAATGTATTGAGTGGTTATATAGTTCACAAACAGTAAATGTGTTAATCGGTTATATAGTTCACAAACAGTAAATGTATTGAACGGTTATATAGTTCACAAACAGTAAATGTATTGAGTGGTTATATAGTTCACAAACAGTAAATGTATTGAGTGGTTATATAGTTCACAAACAGTAAATGTGTTAATCGGTTATATAGTTCACAAACAGTAAATGTATTGAACGGTTACATAGTTCACAAACAGTAAATGTATTGAGCGGTTATATAGTTCACAAACAGTAAATGTATTGAACGGTTATATAGTTCACAAACAGTAAATGTATTGAACGGTTATATAGTTCACAAACAGGAAATGTATTGAGTGGTTATATAGTTCACAAACAGTAAATGTATTGAGCGGCAATAGAAACTATATTTTCCAATTCAAGTTCTTCTTCAGCTGCGTTTACTCTGAAACATCTTCCTGTTAACAGGATGTAGCTTGGAACACGAAATGCGCTGTATTCATCATGGCTGCTGTAGTACCGCCATATGATTCAACACTCCTTACTTGAGCCTGAAACTTGTGAGTCACGTTATGCCTTCTAAAGTATAAGAGCTAGTCATCCCAGGAGACTTTCCATGCTTCTCCCGACATACGTGGCAAGATACAATGTTACTATTACTTACTGATTTTTTTAAAGCTGCAGTACACTCTGTGCATCTTCATGGGCGTATCTTAGCTGATAGTTTCCGTGGCACAATGATTGTATGTTCTCCTAGACCAGGGGTCGGGAACCCATGGCTCGCGAGCCAGATGTGGCTCTATTGATGGCTGCATCTGGTTCGCAGAAAAATGTTCAATTATAAAAAAATGTTTCTTTAGACTCCTTTGATCTATATACTAATTGCATATCAATATTTCATTCTACAAATGAGCTATAGTCTACTGCAGCTCAGCATCAGATGTCTCATTAATGGTAAGAAATACTCATTATTGATTAGCAACAGCATAACAATGCTATTATAAATGCTTCAGAGACATAATTATTGTAATTTTAGTGTTGAAGTGACACAAAATGCACACATTTACTTGAATTTTTAGTTTTAAACATAATGTATGGCTCTCACATAATTACTTTTCAAAATAGGTGGTGTTCATGTCTCTCTCAGACAACTAGTTCCCGACCCCTGTCCTAGACAACCACGCCAAACACCTATTATCCCCTCAAACCCCTCAACTATCTCCTGGAATAATTTCAATCTCTCGAAATATTTTAATTGCAGTCTCTTACACCATGGTGGATAAGTACTGAAACTGCAGCATGGTGGATAAGTACTGAAACTACAGCATGGTAGAGAAGTACTGAAACTACAGCATGGTGGATACGTACTGAAACTACAGCATGGTGGATACGTACTGAAACTACAGCATGGTGGATACGTACTGAAACTACACCATGGTGGATACGTACTGAAACTACAGCATGGTAGATAAGTACTGAAACTACACCATGGTGGATACGTACTGAAACTACAGCATGGTGGATACGTACTGAAACTACAGCATGGTGGATAAGTACTGAAACTACAGCATGGTAGATAAGTACTGAAACTACAGCATGGTGGATACGTACTGAAACTACAGCATGGTGGATAAGTACTGAAACTACAGCATGGTGGATACGTACTGAAACTACAGCATGGTGGATACGTACTGAAACTACAGCATGGTAGATAAGTACTGAAACTACACCATGGTGGATACGTACTGAAACTACAGCATGGTGGATACGTACTGAAACTACAGCATGGTGGATAAGTACTGAAACTACAGCATGGTAGATAAGTACTGAAACTACAGCATGGTGGATACGTACTGAAATTACAGCATGGTGGATAAGTACTGAAACTACAGCATGGTGGATACGTACTGAAACTACAGCATGGTGGATACGTACTGAAACTGCAGCATGGTGGATAAGTACTGAAACTACAGCATGGTGGATAAGTACTGAAACTACAGCATGGTGGATAAGTACTGAAACTACAGCATGGTGGATAAGTACTGAAACTACAGCATGGTGGATACGTACTGAAACTACAGCATGGTGGATACGTACTGAAACTACAGCATGGTGGATACGTACTGAAACTACAGCATGGTGGATAAGTACTGAAACTACAGCATGGTGGATACGTACTGAAACTACAGCATGGTGGATACGTACTGAAACTACAGCATGGTGGATACGTACTGAAACTACAGCATGGTGGATACGTACTGAAACTGCAGCATGGTGGATACGTACTGAAACTGCAGCATGGTGGATACGTACTGAAACTACAGCATGGTGGATACGTACTGAAACTACAGCATGGTGGATACGTACTGAAACTACAGCATGGTGGATACGTACTGAAACTGCAGCATGGTGGATACGTACTGAAACTACAGCATGGTGGATACGTACTGAAACTACAGCATGGTGGATACGTACTGAAACTACAGCATGGTGGATACGTACTGAAACTGCAGCATGGTGGATACGTACTGAAACTGCAGCATGGTGGATACGTACTGAAACTGCAGCATGGTGGATAAGTACTGAAACTACAGCATGGTGGATAAGTACTGAAACTGCAGCATGGTGAAACTACAGCATGGTGGATAAGTACTGAAACTACAGCATGGTGGATAAGTACTGAAACTACAGCATGGTGGATAAGTACTGAAACTGCAGCATGGTGGATACGTACTGAAACTGCAGCATGGTGGATACGTACTGAAACTGCAGCATGGTGGATACGTACTGAAACTGCAGCATGGTGGATAAGTACTGAAACTACAGCATGGTGGATAAGTACTGAAACTACAGCATGGTGGATAAGTACTGAAACTACAGCATGGTGGATAAGTACTGAAACTACAGCATGGTGGATACGTACTGAAACTACAACATGGTGGATACGTACTGAAACTACAGCATGGTGGATACGTACTGAAACTACAGCATGGTGGATACGTACTGAAACTACAGCATGGTGGATAAGTACTGAAACTACAGCATGGTGGATACGTACTGAAACTACAGCATGGTGGATACGTACTGAAACTACAGCATGGTGGATAAGTACTGAAACTACAGCATGGTGGATAAGTACTGAAACTACAGCATGGTGGATAAGTACTGAAACTGCAGCATGGTGGATACGTACTGAAACTGCAGCATGGTGGATACGTACTGAAACTGCAGCATGGTGGATACGTACTGAAACTGCAGCATGGTGGATAAGTACTGAAACTACAGCATGGTGGATAAGTACTGAAACTGCAGCATGGTGGATAAGTACTGAAACTACAGCATGGTGGATAAGTACTGAAACTACAGCATGGTGGATACGTACTGAAACTACAGCATGGTGGATAAGTACTGAAACTGCAGCATGGTGGATAAGTACTGAAACTACAGCATGGTAGATAAGTACTGAAACTACAGCATGGTGGATACGTACTGAAACTACAGCATGGTGGATAAGTACTGAAACTGCAGCATAGTGGATAAGTAACTAAACTACACCTTGTCATTTGGGAGTAGCACGTCCCCAGTCCCTTTCCGAATATTATGCTTAATCTCTTGATATCGATCACTCTCTCTCCCTTTCTATCTCTGTGTGTGTGTGTGTGTTGCGAGGTATAAAAAGGAGATAAGAGTGATAACTCTACCATCTGCCGTGCGTACTGTAGAAGACGACTACGCAGATTTGAAAATGTAGATGGTAGTCCCACTCCATAAGTCAATGTGGCCCACAAAACCACGTTTAAGTCAAATGTAGATATCGTAGCCAAGGTGTAAACGAGAACATAAAACAATCTGTTCCCTGACTACATTCTGCTGACCAGTACGGATTTGACAACGAATACAGAAGACGAAGAAGAACACCATATGATAAAATCGCGTTATATTATGTGATGGATAACTCATAAAAATACTGCCAAACAATAAAAGTGAGAGAGAGAGAGAGAGAGAGAGAGAGAGAGTAAGTAATAAGAGGGAACATATACACTTATCTGGAGAAGATCAAAGAAATGTACAACGCAATGGGCGAATAATTGAGTTCTTATTATGTTATAATTCATTAAAATACCCAGGGAAAAATGTAACATCACAAGAAGATATAGTGCCACAGAAATTATATAGAATATTTGTAAGAGTTATGGAGAAAGTCATTAGGTAAGCCAACTCAAATACAAAGTTTATCACAAAGCCCAAGATAAGAACGAGCAATAATATAAATTCGGGAAAGTGCAATAATCTATATTGCAAGAGGAAAAGCTAGGATACAAATTAATTAATTAAAGAAATAAGAATAAGATAAATACAATAATTTGGGAACATAAAAAGTATATCACTTTAATCAAGGGACGTCTAGAAGAGAAGATGGAAGCACGAGGAACCAGTAGAAAAACATGGAAATACAAGTGGGAAGGAAAAATGAACAGATTTATCAGACTTATTAACGGTTTACAAGAGTGCATCCCCAAGGGGAAAAAACAGTTTGTTGAACATCCATTGCAGCCAAAATTGCATACTGAGAAGAGGAATGAGACATGTCTTTTGAAGAGGAAAGCTTTGATCGATACTAACCGCAGACAAATTGGTATAATAATAAAGAGAGACGAAATTGAACGACTTATCTTCTAGCAATGAGGAAAATCAACAATATAGTTGTTACATCTCCATGGGAAGACAATTGCGGTAATTTATGATCGCCAACGCCAACAAGTATACGTATCAAGAAAGAGCATATCGTCAACTGTGTTGTGTAACTTTACAACTGTGTAATGCTATATAAGGAATTAAAAATTAGTTTAGAATTAAAATATTTAAATGTTAATTTGTGGGGGATCTCCGTGGCGTAGTGTTTAAGCCGTTCGGATTGTGCTCAGGGTTCGAATCTGGCTTGTGTATTTCTGTTTTCACAGGACATCTTTTCCAAGATCTCTAAATTATTACTTAAAGCAACGGAGCTACTTTCTAAGTACTATCAGAGCGGAGCGCATATGGGGAAACCAAAGTACAACGTAACTATCCACAACTATCCATGCCTTGTCAGATTTTCCTATACTGCGTATACTGACTCAAGTGAAATGTGTGTTGCAAATCTATTTTCTCAACATTGAGGTGGCATAAGAAATTGTAACATGAAAGTCTATTGACAGAGAAGTATCGTGCTGATTGTCATAATTTACAAACAAGTAGAAGCGAGAATAGGAAAGTACGAGTGGTAGTCTTAAACTTTAGCTGTCTTGCAGTAACAAGCACTTACTAAGTAAATTCATGTATTTTTTAACCTTATTATCCAATTCTCTTCAGACATTATAATCAAGAGCAGATGACGATGTTCCTCCTCCTCAAGAGAAGATGAGCATGACATGAAAAAAATATTTAAAATGTGGTGAACAAGTATAACAAAACCACAATATTTGTGATTCTCTAATTTAGTTTGGGTTTGTGAGTTCGTAGATGCCTGATGAGTCCGATTTGTGCCAGGAAAGTTCTATTTGCAGAGCATGCAGGAGTGCAGAGAATCTAGACTCGAAGAGAGTTTTCGGATTTGTCCCTCCGCTTTCGTCGCTTGTAAATTGTCCGTAGTGTTCTTTATTTTTCAAATTCAGCGATGCCAGCAGTGATCTGGTTGTACCAAGCTGTACTATCAAGGACTGTAGTCTCCCTAGAGCTAGGATCGATGTTGCAGTGCTAGAGATATTCTTGCATTCGCAAGAGCAGATACAAAGCCGTGACAATGGAGTTCAAAAAAGGGCTAACTGTGACACTACAACATTCTGTATATTAATATATACAAGTGATTTAAAAAATAATCAATTTAGTTGTGGTGTATACTATTGTAAGACGTACTTTATTTTTAATATTCTATGGCCACCCATTCCACATGAATACGTTCGTACGACTTTACTTTAGTTACAAATAAATATGGGAATATACAGTTCACAAAAGGCGTACAGAATTAATTACATTGTACTCGGATAACCCAATAGGTTCTCCAACAATTCCACGAAGCGGTACGCTGCCTGTGTGAAATGGAAATTTATGGAAGGGGTGGGGGGAGAGATTATAAAAACATTTAAAATAAGACGTATAAAATTGGTAAGAGAGGCACAATGGACATCTTCGAAACTATAGACGTGGGTTGGTGAGATCAGTAGTTGACAGCGCCTAGAATAGATCAAACATCAAACAAACAATAAGACGACTAAAAATAACATGCTGATATATACAAATACATACGCATGCATATATATATATATATACACACACACATAAACATACATACATACATATACATACATAATATATATATATATATAATAAGTATATATGTGTGTATATAAACATACATTTGCACACCTCAATACACATATATACACATATGAATATAAACATATTAATACCTATACGTACGTACACATATGCATAAGCCTACACACACACACACACACACACACATATATATATATACACACATATAGAAACCATACACATACAAATATATCTCTTTTCCATAGTCAATAAATAATATGTATGAAAGGTACCCACACATATTACACAAGCACATAATTTCATCTGCACACAAGTATGAGTTTACACAAGAATATGTACATTGTGACATAAAATGCAGATACATTCGTTAACAGAAACAAGAACTCACATAAATATATATACAAGCATTTACATAAACATTTTCTCACATAAATATATATACAAACATTTACATAAATATTTTCTCACATACATACATTCATTAACATGGGCATTCGCACACATAGAGATATACACATGTATCACCATAAACATTCATTCATATGAAGATGTTCGCATGCATTACTATAACACATACATATTTACACATACAAATGTGTTTTAAGTAGTTATGTGGATACATAGAACCATATAGCAAAATATGCATATACAAATGTGGACACTAATCTGTTAAACAAACAATAATAACAAATTGAAGAAACGAAACAATAACAAAAGTAGAGATATGTATATGAAAGTACAATTTACAAAATCAAGTATAACAATGCTCAATTAACAGATGGACAGATGGAAATACAAAATAACCAGATTTTAACACGCATAAACACCAAAGAAACAATACAAATACACAAAAAGCTATCAAACACAGAAACAATTACTAATGAGAGTGCACAAAAACAAACAATTGTAAGGATCAGTAAAATACGGCATTTGTGGTTATTAAAAAGAAGTAGGTAAATCAAACAAATCGGTGATTAATGTTCATTTCGTGTGTCTGAAGGACTCCCATATGACAAATCAGCCGATATTCCACTGACGTCTTTATTGTTTATATGGTATCTATAAATAAATGCACCCAGAAATTATAATTATCGGGAGTTATTTTCATGTCTTTTAGAATAAACCATAGTCGAAATCAGTGATCTTCAGCTTTTTTTGGCCCTGACACTCTGTTGAAAAAAAATGTATTTCGTGGCCCCTTGGCGCAAAAGGAAAGATAATTGACTTTCTTTGCAAGCCACCAAGGTTTTTTAAGCGGTATTCTTGTAATTCTTGCTGCTTAGCTTTCAAGTAGTTAGTTTAATGTACATCCCCCCCCTTTCACCCGAATGGTCTGTGGTCCTCTGTTTCCAAAATGTTCTCCGTGGCTCCTCTTCAAATCTCAGTGTTCCCTAGATGAGATATATCTCCCACGTTGTGAGCCATTGATATAAATATACTAAACGGAAATACATCATCCAGTAGACAGCACTCCACGATGGAAATTGTTCTGAAACCTATATGAGATATGGAGAACAGAAAACCCAGAAAAACTCGAAGAGAAGTCAGAAGAAAATGCATGGAAGATAAAAAAAACAGATAGCTAGAGAAAATATCTCACGTAAAAAGATAAAAAGAAAGAATTTTGTTGAAGACAAGTGTCCGTCAGGGAGTTTAGTTATGAATGACGACTATTTATAGTCCATCTACTGCTTGTCTTATCGTGATCATGACGTGCGCACTCGGCCCCTTAACTGACACTGTGACTTTCTGTCGAAGTTACTCACGTGGTATCTTTCCTCCAGAGTTCTATTAGTGTGTCAGGACACGGCGACATGAAAAAGTAATACCGATCCTTGGGGTGTTAGAGAATTCGTAAAATGTTCTGCGCTAACGCCTTTAACCTAAGTCACCCTGACTGATATCATAAGTTATGACAGTGATTGCTGAATCTAGATATGACAGAACTAGCTAAGAGAATATTGAGTGGATTGAGATAGAAAACAAAGCTCGACGAGGGCGAAATTGGATAAGTACTTGCTCACATTTTTATGAAGGCGAGAGTTAAGCTGAATGATCAGTGCCCCCTGTATCCCCCCGCCCTGTTCGATGGTAGTATTCCAATTTCACGTAGGAGGGTAACTGAGCTATACAATTATGTTGTATTTTTCTTCAATATCTTATACAATAAATCTCCTTAGTCGTCTCTTACTACATACATGGTGACCGACAGTGTTACCACTAATATTCCCAGTCCCTACAGACACTGAAAAAAACTTTGGCACGGGGCAAACACGGGAACTAAGGTATGTTTGTTACGTGCATGTGTGTTCCCAGTGGTGACCTACGGCTGTGAAACATGGAAAATAAATTTTAAAAATGGAAAAGGTAATAGTAAAACTACAGCCATGATAATAGAGTTCTTCGAAATGAAGTGCTATAGAAGATTTTTAACAGAATATTATGAACAGCAAAAAAGACTAACCAAGACATGCTAAGAAAAATTAACGTTCAAGAAGGCTGGCTTTTAAACACCATATTAAGAAGGAAGTTAGGTTTTTTTGGCCATGTAAAAAGACATGATGGCATGGAAAAAGTGTTGTTGGAGGGGGCAATAGAAGAAAGTCGATACAGGCCGAACAAGACGTCGTTGGACAAGAGATATTCAGGAATGCATGCACGTATCGCTAGAGGAAGCGTGATAACTTACCAGAGACCAAAGGGATTTCAGGAGATTCATAAGGACGACTACGTTCTGGAAAGAATATGTCACATGGCACGCAGACACGGAAAAAATTTATATGCATTGACCTTTATTGAAAGCACAATATATCTACAAGGTACAGTGGTTACGTATGTGCCTAGCGTTCACGGAATAGCGAGTTCGATTCCACGCCGTTATTTCCATCTTACAAGTCAACTTTTTTTCCAAAGATTACGATGGAAAATAACTTAAATTAAATTAGTAAGAGCAATGAATAGTACTCTCCACGGGATAATCTGTTGAGTTGAGAGGTTGGAGTACAACCTAAGTACACGTGAGAGTGAGTCTAATGTGGATGATGGTTCCTTTTCAATGGCTAGGATTAAATATCAGGGATTGAAATGCGGTGTTGCTAGAAGTGAACATTTCGGAGGGCGCAGAAGAATGATGGTCAACCAGCTTAGGACCGGTACTGTCAGCAGAAGTGTAATGGCGGATATACTCAAGGAGAGATCGGAGCAACTATGGACGTGTCCAATTTGCAGTGATGATGATCCGACGACTAACTAACTAAGTACAACACAGTCAATCCTTATGTCGTTCGAGTCATTTTTTTCATTTGAGTATATTCAATAATGTATGTATAATATGTTTTGTTACACTAATGTAAGTTAAACTTCCGGAGCTCCCTGTGGGTTATTGCATGACGCCCCGGAATCACGTGCTACGTGGGATACTCTCAACAGGTGGCGTACCGTTTAGTTGAAAAGGGGGATACCCATAGCGTACTCCAAGTGCAATGAAGCCAGTCCTCTATGCCCTTTGGGTCGTTCTTTTGAAGTTAATCATCTAGAATGAATTATTGAGAAAAGAGCACAGGCGCACTGTTTAAGTTGTTATATGCATAGTCTAAATCAGTAATTGTTGGATATAACGCTGTTTTCATGTGTTAAAAGACAATTATCAAATCAGTAACTATTGGATATTGTGTTGGCTTAATTCATTTAAAAATAAGCGAGAATCAGTAATTGTTAGATATGGATAGTGTTGGTTTCAGTTGTTCAATATAATTGTGAATTAGTAAATCTTGACTATAGTGTTCGTAACCCAGTCTGATCGATTAAATATTAGATGTAGTCAATTTTGGGGGATGGGGATTAAATGTCAGTTTACACAATTAAATGGGGGAGCAGAATTCTTAATAGTTGATAACATGGAGGAGGGGTAACAAATTTTAAAAAAACTTGTAGACGTAATTTATAGAGTGTATATGTTAACTCATTATTCATACAAACTCCACAATCTTTTCAAGACTAGTCCAGTCAGCGATGTCAATAGCATAGATTTTATGACTTTCACTACTTTCTTTTATGTGTTCATTTTTTTCCTTCTTTTTTAAAATATTAGCAAGTTATTCATTCGTGTATACGTCTCTATTTATAATCGATATGTGATCGATATGTATTTATAAGAAGCATTATCTGTAAAAATAAATGTTGAATGTGACGTAAATAAAAAATTAATAATTAATCAGTAGAAACCCATAATAAGAAACTGATACTTCACGGTGAGCTCATGAATACAACTAGTCATAAATTAAAACTATTTCTTGACCGAATCACTCATTTGAACATCCGTGAAATCATTCATTGCATGGTTTGAGATTCATAATGAAGTGCCAGAAAAATTTCCACTAATGGATTCGGTTGATGGTACAACATGAGCTATTCGTGTCTCGCGTTATCTGGACATCTCAACTAACAAGCTTCTACACGCTATCAAAGAAACAATGTTTCTAGGATTCAGCTATATGTATGTATTACAACACTAATTACTCGGACATCTGTATAAAAGCACTAAACACTCAGATATCTGTATTACAGTACTAAACACACTGATATCTGTATTACAGTACTAAACACACTGATATCTGTATACCAGCACTAAACACACGGACATCTGTATACCAGCACTAAACACACTGACATCTGTATACGAGCACTAAACACACTGACATCTGTATACCAGCACTAAACACACTGACATCTGTATACCAGCACTAAACACACTGACATATGTATACCAGCACTAAACACACTGACATCTGTATACGAGCACTAAACACACGGACATCTGTATACCAGCACTAAACACACTGACATCTGTATACCAGCACTAAACACACTGACATCTGTATACCAGCACTAAACACACTGACATCTGTATACGAGCACTAAACACACGGACATCTGTATAACAGCACTAAACACACTGACATCTGTATACCAGCACTAAACACACTGACATCTGTATACGAGCACTAAACACACTGACATCTGTATAACAGCACTAAACACACTGACATCTGTATAACAGCACTAAACACACTGACATCTGTATAACAGCACTAAACACACTGACATCTGTATACGAGCACTAAACACACGGACATCTGTATAACAGCACTAAACAAAAGGCGTGGACGTCGTTATAAAGATCCAATGAAGACATGATTGTACTCGTGTGACACCATGCATACTTCATCCCTCTCAACGAAGCAGCATAGTAAAGTAACCCATAGCATTTATTAATGCCGTAGGGGTGTGAGATGTTAGCGATCTCACATTTCACAGGCTCTGCAAATTAGGGAGGTAGCCATCTCCTCTCCCTCGCAGTCTTTACTTCCCGGATTAATCCGGTACCCATTTAAGGCTGGGTCGACCTGTGAGCCGTTGCGATCTGAAAAAATTCCCGCCTCAGCTGGGGAATGAACCCAGGACCACTCAACGAAGCAGCATGCCGGTTGTCGAATACCACCCTGCTTAATTATATTTTATATAATTAAAGAAATTGGGCGGGTGACCTTTTTTAAAAGTAACCTCCTCCCTCCACCACCCTCCTTAACTGAAGATGTATTTACAACCCTACATCAGATCTTACACAAAATGTATTTGCAAACCTACATCAGACCTTACACAAAATGTATTTACAACCCTACATCAGATCTTACACAAAATGTATTTACAACCCTACATCAGATCTTACACAAAATGTATTTACAGCCCTACATCAGATCTTACACAAAATGTATTTACAGCCCTACATCAGATCTTACACAAAATGTATTTACAACCCTACATCAGATCTTACACAAAATGTATTTACAACCCTACATCAGATCTTACACAAAATGTATTTACAACCCTACATCAGATCTTACACAAAATGTAACTGACAGATGAAGCTTACATGACATCACTACAAAATAATTCGAGAATCACATTTTCAAAACTCTTACATCCCCAAACTGATAACTGCTTTCTTTAGAAATATTTTAGCTGACGTTTGAGATTGTCTGAGAAAAAGGAATTATCCACTTGATGGTTCGGATCATCGCTCACAACGTAATCTGCTTTCGCTCGAGTCCCCCTCAATACGTGTCAGCAAATGATATCACTAAGAGAAACATAATACTCGTGTCAATTTTGCATGGGGTGTGAATGGTCAAGTCAGTTCACAATTATTTACTCGTGTCAACTTTTCCTAAGGTGTGTACGTTCATGCGAGTTCACAATTATTTACTCCTCTTATTAGAAATATTAGTACTTAGTACTTCATACAGAGATCAAAAACGGTGATTGGCAAATTACGACAACTGGTCAAATTTGGCACACTAAGCTCTTTTTATGGCCCACACGACGTATCAAAGAGTAGTATATTTGCTCGTTACAGAGCTCAGAAAATCCCAATATGGAACTCCAAAATAGTTTGGTGTTTTTAAACAACACATTTCGCCCTATACGGCAGGAAAAATGCTTAAACCGACCCAAGGGCCTAAAATTGTTGCACACATCTAGATGAGATCACCTCTAGCAGACAAAAACTATTGCTCACATCTGGATGAGATCACCTCTAGCAGACAAAAACTATTGCTCACATCTAGATGAGATCACCTCTAGCAGACAAAAACTATTGCTCACATCTGGATGAGATCACCTCTAGCAGACAAAAACTATTGCTCACATCTGGATGAGATCACCTCTAGCAGACAAAAACTATTGCTCACATCTAGATGAAATCACCTCTAGCAGACAAAAACTATTGCTCACATCTGGATGAGATCACCTCTAGCAGACAAAAACTATTGCTCACATCTAGATGAGATCACCTCTAGCAGACAAAAACTATTGCTCACATCTGGATGAGATCACCTCTAGCAGACAAAAACTATTGCTCACATCTAGATGAGATCACCTCTAGCAGACAAAAACTATTGCTCACATCTAGATGAGATCACCTCTAGCAGACAAAAACTATTGCTCACATCTAGATGAAATCACCTCTAGCAGACAAAAACTATTGCTCACATCTGGATGAGATCACCTCTAGCAGACAAAAACTATTGCTCACATCTAGATGAAATCACCTCTAGCAGACAAAAACTATTGCTCACATCTAGATGAGATCACCTCTAGCAGACAAAAACTATTGCTCACATCTAGATGAGATCACCTCTAGCAGACAAAAACTATTGCTCACATCTAGATGAGATCACCTCTAGCAGACAAAAACTATTGCTCACATCTAGATGAGATCACCTCTAGCAGACAAAAACTATTGCTCACATCTAGATGAAATCACCTCTAGCAGACAAAAACTATTGCTCACATCTAGATGAGATCACCTCTAGCAGACAAAAACTATTGCTCACATCTAGATGAGATCACCTCTAGCAGACAAAAACTATTGCTCACATCTAGATGAAATCACCTCTAGCAGACAAAAACTATTGCTCACATCTAGATGAGATCACCTCTAGCAGACAAAAACTATTGCTCACATCTAGATGAGATCACCTCTAGCAGACAAAAACTATTGCTCACATCTAGATGAGATCACCTCTAGCAGACAAAAACTATTGCTCACATCTAGATGAGATCACCTCTAGCAGACAAAAACTATTGCTCACATCTAGATGAAATCACCTCTAGCAGACAAAAACTATTGCTCACATCTAGATGAGATCACCTCTAGCAGACAAAAACTATTGCTCACATCTAGATGAGATCACCTCTAGCAGACAAAAACTATTGCTCACATCTAGATGAGATCACCTCTAGCAGACAAAAACTATTGCTCACATCTAGATGAGATCACCTCTAGCAGACAAAAACTATTGCTCACATCTAGATGAAATCACCTCTAGCAGACAAAAACTATTGCTCACATCTAGATGAGATCACCTCTAGCAGACAAAAACTATTGCTCACATCTAGATGAGATCACCTCTAGCAGACAAAAACTATTGCTCACATCTAGATGAGATCACCTCTAGCAGACAAAAACTATTGCTCACATCTAGATGAGATCACCTCTAGCAGACAAAAACTATTGCTCACATCTAGATGAGATCACCTCTAGCAGACAAAAACTATTGCTCACATCTAGATGAGATCACCTCTAGCAGACAAAAACTATTGCTCACATCTAGATGAAATCACCTCTCGCAGACAAAAACTATTGCTCACATCTAGATGAGATCACCTCTAGCAGACAAAAACTATTGCTCACATCTAGATGAGATCACCTCTAGCAGACAAAAACTATTGCTCACATCTAGATGAGATCACCTCTAGCAGACAAAAACTATTGCTCACATCTAGATGAGATCACCTCTAGCAGACAAAAACTATTGCTCACATCTAGATGAAATCACCTCTAGCAGACAAAAACTATTGCTCACATCTAGATGAGATCACCTCTAGCAGACAAAAACTATTGCTCACATCTAGATGAGATCACCTCTAGCAGACAAAAACTATTGCTCACATCTAGATGAAATCACCTCTAGCAGACAAAAACTATTGCTCACATCTAGATGAGATCACCTCTAGCAGACAAAAACTATTGCTCACATCTAGATGAGATCACCTCTAGCAGACAAAAACTATTGCTCACATCTAGATGAGATCACCTCTAGCAGACAAAAACTATTGCTCACATCTAGATGAGATCACCTCTAGCAGACAAAAACTATTGCTCACATCTAGATGAAATCACCTCTAGCAGACAAAAACTATTGCTCACATCTAGATGAGATCACCTCTAGCAGACAAAAACTATTGCT
This sequence comes from Meghimatium bilineatum, assembly GCA_034231615.1. NCBI lineage: Eukaryota > Metazoa > Mollusca > Gastropoda > Stylommatophora > Philomycidae > Meghimatium > Meghimatium bilineatum. Next base: position 94,882,498 of record CM067298.1, read on the forward strand.
CACATCTAGATGAGATCACCTCTAGCAGACAAAAACTATTGCTCACATCTAGATGAGATCACCTCTAGCAGACAAAAACTATTGCTCACATCTAGATGAGATCACCTCTAGCAGACAAAAACTATTGCTCACATCTAGATGAGATCACCTCTAGCAGACAAAAACTATTGCTCACATCTAGATGAGATCACCTCTAGCAGACAAAAACTATTGCTCACATCTAGATGAGATCACCTCTAGCAGACAAAAACTATTGCTCACATCTAGATGAGATCACGTCTCGAGACACGAAATGTTGCCTCTAGATGAGAATGAGATCATGTCTCGCAGACAAAAACGTTGTCCACCTTTGGGTGAGATCATGTCTCGCAGACAAAAACGTTGTCCACCTTTGGGTGAGATCATGTCTCGCAGACAAAAACGTTGTCCACCTTTGGGTGAGATCATGTCTCGCAGACAAAAACTAGCACTGTCATTTGTTTTAAGAGTTATACATTTGTCCCGTCAAAAATATGTTTAATGTTTGTAAATGTTGAATCTATTGTGTTAAGAGAGATACGGCCCTCCTCGTAAAGACGAAATATTGTTTGAAATAGACTGTAACACTTTCCAGGAATAGGCTAGAAAAAATTACAAATTCATAGAATATTTCTTCAACGGAAAACATTAAAATTGTTTTTGTAAACATTTTATACTAGGTAGCATTCAAATAATTCAAAGAAACAATGAGTTGTGCACATATCATAAATGACAAAGAAACAATGAGTTGTGCAAATATCATAAATGACAAAGAAACAATGAGTTGTGCAAATATCATAAATGACAAAGAAACAATGAGTTGTGCAAATATAAATGACAACGACGACCGATATCAACAAATCTGAAAGAAGTTACTTCGAAAACTCTGCCAGTGCTGCTTAAATCACGCGCTATGGAGACCATTCACTCCGCAGACGACAGTAATCATGGCTACACCTATGATTTTGCATTTAAAGCTAATATTAACGCATACTGAAAAGCGACATTACCGTCTTTGGAGTGGTCGAACCAATCAAAAATTCAAGTCAATGGGAAAACTAATGCTTGAATTATGAAGTTGAGTGGAGAACTTTACAGAAAGAATCTTACTCAAAATTTATGAACTATTCGAAAACAACGAAATACAATAAAATCGTACAACGGTCTTACATGAAAGTGTAGTGTAGAAATTCACATGTAATACATGCCTTCTCGTGATGCTATAACTTTAAGCGAAGAGGCAGATAAATTGTCAGAAACTTTTAAATACCACAAAACCAATAAGTCCACAATTACTGTATACAAAGACTGTATTCAATTAAGAAATATAAAAAATAGTTGTATAGAAACGTTATTTGGACAATAGGCAAAAATATGAAGGCGACTATGCCACCGTCTGTCAACAACATCAAGAGGTGGTGCGATGTCATATATCTAATTGAAGGCAAATATCAAGCAGAAATGTTGAAACTAAAGAACACTGACTACTCAACTACTTCCGAAATAAAGTCTATTTAAATAACATTCCAGACTGCAGACATTATCAACAACACCACCAAATTTCCTGTCCTTCTTTGCAAATCATGAAACAAATATATATATGCTAAAAAGTCCGGAAGATTATAATCATGATTCGAATATAGTCAGTCCAGATGGTGGTTTCGCCAACAATGGTGCATATGTTTTTCATTGCTAAAATCTCAGACATTGAGAATGCTCCACTAAAGTATGAAATGTGCTGAATACATATTCACATTGCGACAGTAAACACATTACGAACTAATTCTTCGTGACTGGTAGATCAGACAATCAATACTCGTAAGTAAAAGACATGAATAACTGCGACTCCTGTTTTTAGAAGTAAGAAGGTCCTCCAATGATACATAAAACCGATCTTAATATCTGCTTGCCAATCTTGAACACTTAACTATCAATTAAGAAGAACATAAAAGGACATAAAGATGTAGTGTTACAGAAGAATGTTGCGTATACCATGAATAGCTACGAAATGTGGGAATCCGTTTCAAGAGGTCAATATACAAAGAAATATTTTTTTTGAAAACTAACAAAAATAAGTCATATTCTGTGGTACATTATTAGAAGTTGGTAAAGAATACTTTCTCTTTGGTAAACAGTAGGGTCACTAGGGGTATGTGCATAATGGACATGACAAATTCCCATATAAGCTCCCCATGACATCAAAACATATATTACGTTAACATTTATTATAAACGTATATACTCCCTTGAGACAGGTTCTCTTTGACAAATTTTCTGCAGGGCAGAGGGTTCGTTGCAGACCACTTCTGGGATACACAATTTTCATATAGAACATTTATGAAAATGTATCTATTTATGCCTTAAAATTGGGAATTGCTAGCCAATGACCGCACTGCTCTAAGTGAAACAAATTCTAAGCACATTGACACGATTGTTTAGGAAAGCTATGATAACATTTAGAGGACAAAAGGAAATATGCGCATGTAAATGTTATATGACTAGAAGTAAATAAGATTCAGTCAAGGGAGCTGTTACACAACCAGTCAAATTTGTATGGTTTAATATTACAAGACTAAACAGGACACATTATAAGAGGCAATATATAAAATATCGTGACAGTGTGTACAATTCTCAGAGGTTCATTTCGTAGTCACTGGTTCTTAACAGTTGGTTATAATGACATCGAAGAGGCTCAACATTGTCACAATAGTTGTCATCACAATAATTCATCTACGGTCTATGCCACTTCTATCACGGTCTATGTCAGTATGGCACTTGTTGATGATGATGAACAGAAATTCTAAGAACAATTAAAGATAAATAGAGAAAAGACCCGAAGTAATGAATATAGGAAGAACAGAAAGAAACACCATTATATATTTTGGAAACAACAGACTTAACCAGGTGACAGAATTCACATACATAGGAAGCAATTTAACAACAGACGGCAAGAGCAGAAAATAAATACACAATAGATGTAGTAAAACATGCCAAGCCCTAGAGTAAATGATACCAATCTTCAGAAACAAACATGTAGATTTAAACACCAAAGCAACACAATTCAAAACGATTATTATGCCAACGCTGTGCTACCAATACCAAACATGGACAGCGACAGCACAAGACAAACAAAAACTTTTGACAGCTGAAAAGGCATGCTTACGCGGAATCATAGGAATATCGCTAAGAGACATGGTGAGGAATGAGGACATTAGACAAGATCCCGCACCACCCCAATCTTGGAATATATTAAGAGACAACAGATCCAATAGTTTGCACACATCAGCAGACTACTATCAGACAGCATACCACAGCAAGCTATGCTGCACAAATACAATAAAGGCAGACCTAGAGGCCGACCACGAAAACGATGGACCACCGAAATAAAAGAGGCGACAAATTCCACAATATACTCAGCACACAAGAGGGTCATCTCCAGAATACTCTTCTACCCCTAACGCTGAAGGGTAACAAAGGGTTTAGCGAAAAAATATATAGAAGATATAAGATCCTATAGGAAGTTGATCGTTCTTCCTCATAAGATGTCCAAACTATTTTATCTGTTGCTTCTCTATATATTTGATGCGTGATGTTATATCTATTATCTTTCTGGTGTTTTCACTGCTCATTTTGTCGAGTCTAGTGACTACACTAACCTTCCTTAGACATTTCATTTCGCAAGTTTCAATTTTTCTCTTATGTGTAGATGTCATTTGCCAAGTCTAGTATTGGTAGCATAGTGTTGGTATAAAGATGCTCTTAATCATTTGTTTCTTTACTTCCATGTTGATTTTTAGGTGCAATAGCAAAGGTTACAGTTGGTATTTCACAGAATTTGCCTTTTGACATCATTTTTCTATTTCCCAATCGAGTCGTCCATCTTCCATGAAGATAAGTCCTAGTTATTTGAACTCTTTGACTTGTTTTATTTTTGTGTTCTCTAATTTGGATGTTTAAATAATCTGTTGATCTCGTTATTTGCATAGTTTCCTTCTTTTGTGTGTTAATCCGGATGTTGTATTTATTGCATATTCTTGATAGTGAGTTGATGTGAGTTTGCAGCTTTTCTTCGTCAGCGAATATGATGCTTTGATCGTCAGGGAAAAGCAGTTCATTTAGTTCGTTGTTAATTTGTTCATTATCTGTTGTTTCGTTATGTATCTCATTTTGTGTTGATTTTATAACTCTGTCTATGTTGACGTTGAATAGAATAGGCAACAGAACACATCACTATCTAACTCATATTTTTGCTGTGAATAATCCATCTGTTGTTCTTATCTTGTTTTGGCTCACTCTTTCAGCTTGTAGGACACTATCTGTAAACTGAATGGGTTGTATCATTTTATAGTTGAGTTTTAAGGCATATTATGGCTTGTACACTGATTCATTCATCTTGGTTCATCCGACGTTAGCTGTGCTTTTCAATGGCTATCACAAGAAGTATACACAAAGTGACCAATACAAAACACGGATAAGTCTGATTAGTCAAGATTAAATATGCAGTCCACGCGTTATAATTTAAGAAAAGGCTGTGGATTATATTATCCCCATGTGATTGCTTATAAACTCAATACACGAACATTATTACAGGGTGTGTAATAACGTGGGACGAGAGACGTTTTCGATTTTTTAAAATTATTAGTAGCATATACTTTTCAGGGCGAAGTCATCAACCCAGCATTTTTGGCTGTAGTGATTTTCTAGGAAATATAAATACGTTAGTAGTTTGCCACTGCTTTCTGAACGGTCCAGATGAACAATTACATGTGGCGGGTCCGAACCCGGAACCTTGGCCGTCACAGTCGCGCTCTGTACCACGCCGCAACAGAACCGATTATTTATATATCGCTTAAAATACAGGAACGGATGCAGGTATCATGTCTGAAGCGGGTTCCATTTCCTTTAATGTGCCTGATCTTCATTGATCAATATAATCAATATCACTTTCGTTTTTGTTCGACAGGATAACCGATAGAACGTAATAAACCAATTTAAGAAAGTATTCTTAGAATCTGACAAATCAATGAAGTTGTTGCTTGAGGAATGAACTAAAACTTAATAGTTGCATATCAGATATCGCCCGTGTGTTGCCGTGGCTCGAAAGGGGAGCAAAGAATAGCAACAATGTTTACCTTCCACGCATGTCGTAACAGGCGACTAAGGAGGTTATGGGATGAAGTTGGATGTCCCATCCCATATAGGGTCAGTGACCCAAAGCCATGCTGAAGTCGGATGTGTCAGGCCGAAAGGCGCAGATATCGCAGCAATGCTGTAAACCATGACACAACACATTCCGTTCTCCGGACTACATCCTGCTAATCTGCTGAAGTTTGAGAACGAACGCAGAAGAAGAAGAAGATATCAGATATAATACTATTTACATTATTTGTTTGCCAACGTGTTGCCTTTGTATGTGAACTGTTTTGTCTACAATGTGAGACTGATTCTTAATATTTTCAGTTTCACAGAAAGTTATCTGATGATTTCATCATCTTCTTTGTCGGCGTTCATTCTCAAACTCCTACGGATTAGCAGGAAGTAATACAGATGACGGAATGCTACAGCATAGTTTGTTGCACGGCTGCGATATCTTCGCCTCTCGGTCTGGCACATCCGACTTCAGCATGAGTTTGAGTAACTTCTATCCTGTAAGCACTGAGACAGCCAATCCCACCTTTAAAAACCTTATTAGTCTCTTCTTTTATTTGTGTGTTCGTCCATCACACGTTATGATGAACATTTTTTTACATCCACTTTTGAAAATTCAGTTATAATTATGACAATGCCTAATAGTTTGTAGATGGCTAATGAGCCCTATTCGAGCTGTAAATGTCCTTGGACAGTTCGGGCATGAAATGACCACTGCAGACTGATTTTGGTCTATCCGTGACTTTCTAGCTACTCTCCGCTGTTGAACTGCTGCATTTCTCCTCTTTTCACAAGATGATGCTCTCTTTTTGATTGTAGAGCGCCATGTAGATCAATTTTGTGCAAGTTCTTCCCATGTATCTTGGTCTATTTCAAAAGCTTTCGGTGAGGCCTTTAACGAGTCCTTGTAGCGCTTCTTGTGGCCACCTTAAGATCACGTACCCTTCTCCAGTTTCTTCTTATGATATGCATGACAAGTCACAATGTTGCTATTCTTAATTTTCCATTCGGACAGTGAGACAATAGCCCCAAGATTCTCGAATGTTGTCGAGATTCGAAAGGCAACTTAAGTTGTGCTGTTTTAAGTTAGCTATGGTAAAGGTAATTAAACGTATAAATAGTGTCGTATAAAATATGTGCTTTAATTATTACAAAATTTTTGCAGATTTATCATAGCTACGTGAAAGGGTATGACATATGGTGTAATTAAACAGTTTGCACGAGTTTTGAGTATTTGAGTGTCTTGCTAGGCCCATGCGACACATAGGTCGACAGCGAAAGCAGAAGCAGCTCTAAAATGTATGCTGATATCTCTTATTTTCTTGAACCACTGGTATAAATGATCAAGTTGCTAGACTGAATTGATACGAAGGATTAGGAATGGTGGATAGAGTCCAGTTGTTGTTGTTTTTTTTACAGTTTCTTGCGTGCATTAAATGTGTTACAATCATACCAACATATGTTGTAGATCTTTAAGAGCTATTGAACCCTTGCTTTATAGTTAACAGAAAATATACGATCACGTATTATTTATTATACAGAGTGATAGAACCACTAACAAGCAAGCATTAATGTTATTTACGATTGCTTCATAACCATGTTCTTCAAAGTTCGATTCCCATGTGCATTTTTTTTCTACCGTGCTCTTCTTCCAAGTTGATTCTCGCTAAAAAAAATGGTACCAGCAAAATCTGAAAAGTAAATTCGACCTGTGTCATGCTGCCTTTACCATTGCTCCTGCGTCATTGATCGGCGAAAAATGCGGTTTAGCACAGAATTATCACACTCCTGAATCGTGTAGTGTGTACTTTACAAAACTTAATAGTAAACAAATATTGACAAAAATATAACAAGAGTTTAAATGGCAATTTGACATTGAACGATAGAAATGTTGGACGTTTCGATCGAAATGTCTTTATCAATATAAGAAAGAACAAACACTTAATGGAACCACAAAATCAAAAGGAGACAATATTCCACACGTGGAGAAAGTGGAGATAATACTTAAATACGAGACGTACTAAGAGTATTCAGTGGAATAACAATCACTCAATTTTGTCTTTAAAAAAAACTATAAATCGTTAACTTATGGTAAAATATAAATAGCTATTGTTGTGTGCTTATAAACCACAAATTACAAAGAGAAACAACTAGACACCTATGGATCTTCATACACGTATGTTTATGTGGAATATGAATGTCTTAAAATGAGATGAAATTATTAACAATGAGAAACTCACTGAATACAATAAATATTAGAAAAATAGAAATAGTAAAATATCGAGATTTAGCTGAACAAAATAATTATACACTAACATTGAGGGGATTTATAAAGGGCTGAAAGAATTGAAATTAGCTAATGAAAAGAATTGTAACATAAGAAGTTTGAATATATGCTCACAATTTTTAAATGTCCCGCTAGGTGGCGGCCAAGGTATCGGGTTTCAAATTCCGGAACAAGAAACTGTGCATTTGGGCCGTTCAGAAAGCAATGACAAACTACTGCCGTATTTATATTGTCGAGAAAATCACTACAGCTAAAAAAAAATACTGGGTTGTTGGCTACATCCTGAATAGGATATGCTGCCTTTTTTTATTTTGAAATGAAAAATTTCGCAAATACAATAAAGTACACATGATCCCAAATGTGTATTCTAAATCACATTTGGTGTGATCATTTTCATTAATATATTTTATAATAAACTAAAATTATGTCTTTTAAAATCTACAAAGTTGTGTGCTGTTACCAGATCTGTTCAATGTGTACCAGCAAATCATTAAAAACGCACTTCTTTGTTTTAAGCGTAGACATTTTGACGTAACTACGGTTTAAGTCTTCACTGTGACCTTTGTTCTAGTTTCGAGGTATTCCTAACCTTTGCAGCGTGATTAGTAGAATTTGTATTTAAAATTAAGGTATATTAATTGAAAAGGCATATTAATTTGGAATTAGTATTTAGATTATGGATGGCGTAAGGGTTAGGATCAGTTATAAATTAAAAAATAAATTTATCATAAAAATTATAACTATAAATGTCGTTTGTGCCAGGAGATGTGACGTCACGGCACCCATTAATTTCATTTGTGTTACACGGAAATCCGTGACGTCTGCTACTTAAATGTAAACATTGTGTGCACAGTGAAAAATTACCGAAATTTTTTGTGTTGAATTTAAAATACACAAAACAAGTAAATTTACAAATCTAATTCATTTACGGACCCAAATGTGCATTTCTCTAAAAAGTGAATAAATTCGGGACGTCACCTAAGCAGTAAGGATAAACTCTACACTAAGGATAAACAAAAAATCGCACTCACTGCCAGTAAGTCAGGGACCGTGTATGACCCCCTGCAGCATCAATACACGTTTGGCATCGGCGTGTCATGCCTGAAAAAATTTTTTGGGGTAAGAGATCCCATTCTCCAATGATTGCTCGCTCAAAATCGTGGACATCGCTGACGACATGCCGCCAGACCCTTGGACGGCCATTGGTTGTACCTGTAGTTAGAAATCTCTCATTCAGCCTCACTATAGTGGAATATTTACAATTAAAATGTCTGGCAACTTCTCTGGTCACGATACCACTCCTAACCATACCAACAGCCTGCCATTGCTCTTTGTGAAGAAAGAGCATGTGAATACACAAAATCAGAATAAAACATGACAGCAACAATAAAACGTGAAAACATTAAAGTTAACCCGTACACGCTCACGTGGTTTAATAATGCCTCAATGAAATAAACAATTCAAGGGTGAAAATAGGGCACGTTTTAGTGTGTTTTTAATGATTGCTGGTATATATAGAGCAATAATAATGAGCTCCATACCAGCTATGGAACTCACAGAAACATTCCTAATATGCCAGGGATATCAGTTGGATAGCATAATATAAACAACCTGCAATATGCTAATGACAAAGTTTTGATATTAAAACGTGAGATACATCTATATATCTATTTGTTAAACCTTTTGTTGCCTTTCAGGGTCAGGGATATAAGAGTTGTATGGAAATGGCCCTTTTTTGTGCTGAGTATATTACGGAATTTATTACTTCTTTTATCTCGGTGGTCCATCGTTTTCGTGGTCGGCCTATATGTCTGCCTTCACTGTATCTGTGTAGCATAGATTGATGTGGTGTGCTGTCTGATGGTAGTCTGCTGGTGTGTACAAACCATTTCATCTGTTGTCTCTTAATATATTCCACGATTGGAGTGGTACCTGTTCTTTGTCTAATATTCTCATTCCTCATTCTGTCTCTCAATGATATAGGATTCTGGATACATAAGATTCTGCGCAAACATGCCATTTCAGTTCTCAAAAGTTTGCGGTGTGCTTTCATTCTCCATGTCTTCAGAAAACTAACCATTTTACTACGAGCCGTTTTTTTTCCTTCTGACGGTTTGCTAATCCTGTCTCAGTGTTGTAATAGGAAATTTGCGTCGCTACACCGCGATAGCTTAACACATACAGAAAGAAACCATATATTCCATGTGAATAGTCCTGAAACATTGAAGTGGACTTTCATTTGTGGTCACACAAAAAACACAACTGTCACTTCCTTCCAATGAGATACATGAATGTTACAAAAAACGATAAATATCATTGTAAAAGGAAGCTAAAACAATGACCTTAGTCAGAAAATAAAATAAAAATAAAGTAATGCTAATAACAAAGAGTAAATGTCCTCGAGAATTGTAAAATCAGAAAAGATGGGCCTAGACCAGTCTAGAACATAACAACATATTCAAATATGTGGGCACTTTAATAACTTCTGATGAAAGATGTATTATAGAAAGCAAACAATAGCCTAAGCAAATGTAACATTTCACAAGGTGAATGATATGCTGTAATATATCTGTTTCACATGAAATGAGATACAAAGTTCTTGGAAGTTATTTAACAACCAATTCTGATGTATGGAAGTGAATCTTGGACACTCATCAGAGTAGAACTTTAAGTATATTGAGGGAGCAGTGATGTAGTTTTATAGATTTTTAATAGAAGAATGTTAAGTTCACAAACGACAGTTAAAAATCGTAATTTCGATATCTTGAAAGAAGTTAATTAAAAAAGAGAGCTTATCATTCGTATCATATGAAGACAATTCACAACTTTGGACACATCATGAGAAGATGAAATGAAGCATATTGTGACAACAAGCAAGTTGAAGAGCAAGAGAGGTAAGTGAAGACCAAGAAAGATAGACATTCTGCCAGTATAGCATAAGAGAGAATCGCTACCGGAAATGACTAACAGCACACGAAACAGGAGGCTGCAGACAGACATGATACCTATCACGGTATGAACTACATGAAGAAATATATATGTTGACCATCACACAAGGTACGAACTATAGGAAGAAATATGTTGATCATCACCGCACGGCAAGGAATATAGGAAGAAATATGTTGACCATCACACAAGGCACGAACTATAGGAAGAAATATGTTGACCATCACACAAGGCACGAACTATAGGAAGAAATATGTTGATCATCACCACACGGCATGGAATATAGGAAGAAATATGTTGATCATCACCGCACGGCAAGGAATATAGGAAGAAATATGTTGATCATCACCGCACGGCAAGGAATATAGGAAGAAATATGTTGATCATCACCGCACGGCAAGGAATATAGGAAGAAATATGTTGATCATCACCGCACGGCATGGAATATAGGAAGAAATATATATGTTGATCATTACACACTGCATTGACTATAGGAAGACATATCTATCTCGACCGTGACACGGCATATATAGAATGAAATATAGTATGGAAATGTCTATGTTGATCGTGACACACGGTATGGAATATAGGAAGAAACATGTATGTTGATCGTGACACACGGCATTAAATATAGGAAAGAGATATCTATGTTGATCGCGACACAACATAGTATGAAAAGTTTCGACTTTGGTATTTTCACTGTTCTCCATTAGCGGCAGAGCTTAATAAACGTCGTTTCACGACCAACTTCTGAATGAATCCAGTTTGCTTGATTGTTGCAGTTCACGCACTTTTCAGCGGCGACTACAAATAATTCAGAAACTATGGAACTGCACGACAGACAATGCATCCTTATAAAGAGATGCACGCAAGCATTAACTTCTCGTATAGCAATGGTAACAGAAATTAAAATCAAGGAAACAGATATCCACTACTTGTAAGAGATGCCGATTTAAAACAAATCAATTTCGAATCGGAAAGTGAAAGCCTGATACACAATTCGTATGTTCTTTTATTAAAACGTTTATTTAACTTTAAAACAATACAAAAATTATTTAGTTTCTTTTCTTATTTTCTACATATCAAATTACATTTCTCCAGTTACTTAGGACTTCTTTTAAACACTTTGGGATTTACTAGGTTTCCACCGTCCTACATGTTACTATCCCGGTCATTTTGACATTTAAAAAACGCCGTGTCGATGGGTAGAGATACATGACACACTGGCAAAATGTGATTTTGTTGTAGGATTCTATGTGAGCATGGCTTATCAGTTCTAGTGGAAGTCATATGAATAACCGGCATCTGAGTGGTCATTGTTTGTTTATAATTGTAGGATTCGCCTCTTTATGCCGAGGCATATCCATTCAACAAAAGTTTAGCTTCCTTTTCGGAATATATCGAAGTGCCTAGATGAGAGGAAAATCTTTCAGAGAATTGTAAAGTAGATTTCTTGTAGTTGCTAGGATTTTATGGAACAGTCAGTTTGTGGCTGTGACTTTTAGCTCTAGTCCAAATTCCGAATTTTCGTCATTATTCAGTTGCTTTTATCTCTGAAAGTGTTCTTAAAAACATCAAGCATGAAAAATATACTGATTAGTGGATTATCTGTCCTGTGTTACCCCAGCCCTCGCATTTCCAGTATCGGGTTGTTTCCTTTTTCCTTTCAAAAACTACACACTTGTTGAAAAACTCTCGGCGGTCATCATTACACGGGATACAACCTTAAACGCGTCTGTCTTGCATGAAAGAGTACAAACAGTGCAATTTCACGCTTAAATCATGACAATTGTATAATAAACCAATCATGTGTAAATTAGGTATTATAATTGTCTGTAAACAACTTAAAAATCTTTGTGAAATGTGTGCTGACAAGTAGAAATTTGATAAATATATTCGAAATAAACGAAAATTAAAACTAATGACTGCATTTTAATGAAAAATTAAATTCATAGGATCTATACCATGTCAAATGCACACACAAAATTTCAATTTGCATGCGTTATATATTTGCTGAGACACGTAATTTTGAAGTTGGGTAGACCTAGGGAAGTGTTGTACAGAAGTAATTGTGTGTTATTCTCAATCTCTACTTGTCTACGCAGCCAACGCTCCTCAAACAGTTTATTTAAAACAGTACTCAGTCATATTAAACTTGTTTTAAAATCATTTTTAAAATGTTTTAAAATAACACTGAAAGTTAACTTTTTTATCAGAAATGTCCGAAGTCATTCTGTTAATGTTATTTGCTGCTTAATTTCAAACTAAGGCTCCAAATAAAACTGAATGACCCATGAATAAGCCAACAATTCTATGTTAACAATGCATGTTTACTTAACCGTATACTAATTTGCATTAATATTTTTGGGTGGAATATGCTTCTTTTTCTGAAAGCCTATCACATGTACGTTGGTTATCATACCTTTTCAAAGCTATCTGTACCGTGTGATGTCAATCATTTCCTATACCAGTGTTCCCCCATGTCACAACACATTGCTGTTCAGCATCTTCTCCCTTTGTCTTCCCCTATCTCTCCTACTCATCAACTATCCTGTTGTCACAATATGCTTCATTTTTCCTCTTATTCTGTTGTGTCCAAAAATGTGAAATGCCTTTCTCATTCTTAAATTGCTCTTCTTATGCTAGTAAGAAACTATCTTTTTGAATTAACATCTTTCAAAATATCTTGGTTACATTTTGCATCTGTCCCTGGTGTTTTTAATAGACTAGGCAGAGAACGAAATTATATTGCATTGTTTCATTCATTGAAACACTGTCGCATTATATTGGTAATCAATATCTTTACATGTTCATATGATCTCCACATTAACGGATACAATTTCAAACACTTAATAATTATTATAATCACATAGAAGTCGCATTTAAAAGTAAGATGGAAATAATTGCCTTACATTAGTTCATGACCGTACTCCATTAGAGGCTTGTGTACAGAAAGTAAACATGACCTGAAAAACTAATTTTTTATTATTTCCGTACTTTTCGTTGGTTCGACCTTAGTATTTTTAGCATGCGACTAGTATATAAATAGTGACCATCGAAAAAAACGACAATAATGAAACAAATTGTAACAAATGAAGGCTTGTATACTTTCTGTACAGATGTCTTACAACCGATTGTCTCGGTTTAGTGTACGACGTCATCGGATTATGTCAAATCTAATTGTTGCTCATTTGCTGAATCCTGAGTTTGCGATGTCTGTATGGCATCATTAGTAGGCATTTGCTGAATCCTGAGTTTGCGATGTCTGTGTGGCATCATTAGTGGGCATTTGTGTATTTGGAATGAAACCATAAAAATATTACTTCTATTTTACAATCTACATTACATGCTTGCGGAAAGGTCAGTGATACACGTAAGACATCATTGGTCATGACAGAGGTAAGGCGCCACCAATCGTCAAATATATATATTATCTCAGGAAAGGTGGACAGAAATGTTGAAAACGAATTATACTATAGAGAATATAAGACAAATTTGAACGTAGGTCCACAAGAACCAATACTTTCGATAGTGAAACGACGAAAGCTTGCATGGTTTGAAAGTGTATGCCGACATGATTCCTTGTCAAAAACGATACTGCAGGGAAAAGCTGAAAGTGGAAGAAACAGATTAGGTCAAGGAAAGTCTTGGACAGACAATATCAAGGACTGAGCATTTCGATATTTTTCCTCAACTCATCCGCATCGATGAAGCAAGACCGGCCACGGCTGAAAAGAAATCAATCGACGTGTGTATTGATGCATCCAATGTGGTACCTCCGCGACCCTAAGGGGTTATGATCTTACAAATATGGAATTTATATATTTACACTCCACTACATTAAAAATAATATTTACCATTAAAATATAGGTAAAAACCTAGCAATAAAAAATACTTAATAAAAAATAAAAAATACTTTTTTTATTGTCCAGAGAAAAAAACTTTTGCATGTTTTTGTTTTTGTAAAGTATTTGTATTCGAAAATAAGTCATTAGTAGGCGCTATGAATGAATACTGTGACATAAATTACAGCTCTTCATTGAGTGAAAAATACTTCTGCTGTCTATACAATATTGTTGGTATCTATGCTTTTATATCTTGTGACAATTAACAAAAAAAAGATTGACTAAGATTACTTGAGAAAGATTTGAATAAGATTACTCGGGAACGGTTGTGCTCCCTTAATTAACAATAACAACAGCAAGAAAACACAATGTGTTCTATCAGCACATACATAATCAAAGAATTGTGTTTTATTTCAACGCATGATAATCCCCCAGATGCTCACTTTTTTGTATATAATTTCTAATTCAGCTTCACTCATAGTTTGCATGTTTGTTCTGTGCCGTTCTATGTATTGTATGAAATATGGACACCTAGAATAACAATATCTCACTATAGTGTGTTAACTTTCTCATGAACGCGTTCGAAATTTTTCAAACAGCTTCTTGTAATGTATTCGCTACTTGTATTTCCCCCCTTGCATTAACTTTTTCGGTTCAATCTCCACTTTACAGTTAACTTGTCTATGTGAACGTCTATAGTTCTTACTTTTCATTTTCTGTTGTGTATGTTTACTATTTGTCTTGATAAAGACCTTCTGGTCGAAACGTTGATTTATATGTTTTATTATGTGTGTCTTTAGTGATTAGTAAAGCTTTATTACCCTGTTCCTGAATTTACTACTTATATTAACACTGATCTTAGAAATAATTAGTCGTTCTTAATTAAATATCAATTATGTATACTTCACAACGATTAACTTCTTAATTTTTTTTCGGCAAACTATAAAAAACCTGAATTAAAAAGCAGTTTTACAGAATAATTGTTATTAGTAGCTTGCAAACAAATTATAAGTCGTTTTTTTTTAGAAATCAAAATTGTATAACGTGTTCTAGAGATGGTGAACGGACTATATATGTGGAGTCTACTGTTTACAAATTAACCGAAAAATCACCCAACACTGATATCACTCTTTCCTATATCTGACATGTCGACAAGTTATCACTTGTGCCGTGAACTTGATCATGTGGAAGGAGACACAATCTTTGATTATAGTTACCTGTTTGGAGATTTACTCGGAACTTTGACCTGCATTTAACTGGTTAATTTATCTCGTGCTATCGTAATTTGTAATTTCTGAACCATCTTCCCTTAAACATGTGTTATTTAGTTGGTGTGGAACCTGGATAAAACTCGGTCAGAGTGAGAGAGCAGATATTAGTAGTTGCTAGCAGAAAATGTGTGAACTCACTCACACAACATTCCCTCAGACATAACTAGTCATACAGAGACATACATCCACTCAGACATACATATAGCAACATCTTGAACATCTCTGCCAGAAGCAAATGTGGTGGTTGTTCAAGAATCAAGGCGTAGATAAGCCTATCGTTAGAAAACATGACAATCTTGCTCAAAATACGTGCATCAAACACTGTTAACGGGACACAAGTTCTAACATCTGGCAGGCAAGCGCCAGGTTGTTTTTTTTACTTAGATGATACAGCACATTTACTTGTGTAGAATATTTCAACTTTTATTTGTAAACGTTTGCATATTCTTCTTTTTCTTCTTCTGTGCTTGTACTCAAGCTCCCTTTAGATCTCTCATCATAGAACAATAGTCCTATTAGATTTCCAAAAGGAAATAATCTAGACAACTATGGTGAGTTGTGTCAGCGTTTTAATTTACGCCACTATCCGGATACATCCAACTTCGGCGGGACTATTGCATATCAATATTGTGTTTCTTAGTTAGTTAGTCATCGGATCATCATCACTGCAAACTGGACACATCCATAGTTGCTCCGATCTCTCCTTGAGTGTATCCGCCATCACACTTCTGCTGACAGTACCGGTCCTATGCTGGTTGACCATCATTCTTCTGCGCCCTCCAAAATGTTCACCTCTAGCAACACCACATTTCAATCCCTGATCTTTAATCCTAGCTATTGAAAAGGAATTATCATCCACATTAGTCTCACTCTCGCGTGTTATATCTCTTAAGGAGTTCAAAACGTCAGCGCGATCCATTGCCCCGTCGCCCTGTGCCACAATCGCGCACGATGCCATGTGATCCGCTCTTTCATTGCCTCGAACGCCCACATTTCTCCGCACGAAAATAAATGTAACCACTTTCAAGCTCGCCTTTCTCAAGGCCTCAATCCACTGTTCGCGAACGAGACCCACTTGTACCTTCTTAATCATACTCATAGAGTCACTCAAGATGCAGACCTGCGTTACCTTCTGTGTTCGTAGCCACTCAAATGCCTTGGTTACTGCCATAGTCTCCATGGTAATACTACTCGTAGTGACCGCAAAGGCACCATTTTCCTCCTTGATCGTTTTACCTGCACACTGAGCTGTAAAGGCCCAAGCACTGCGAACATGCCTAATTACAGATCCATCAGTGTATATAATCACATCCCCCTCTTTGGTATTCTCACTGATTAAAGCCTGCACTTCTTTCTCCACAGCTGTGGGACACCATTCTCTGCATTCCCTGCTAAGTGACATTACTACTCTCAAACAAGTTTCGAAATCTGTGGGTAGACCTATCCATTCCGCACCTGCTGCCACATTCTGTAATCTGCACACGCTTTGTATTACATCCTCAGCACGTCCCATCCACGACCTTCCTCTCTTGAGTCTGCTGCCTTTAACTTTCTGTATTTCGGAATGCAACGGGTGTTCCTTATCTGCATGTATTTTAAGGTACGCCCGTGCACGGCAATACTGTAATCTATGCTCAGCTGTTGGGCAGTCAAGTAGTTATCGCATGGCTCTTGTCTATGTGTCTCTTGTGCATCCCAGAATGATACGCATTGCTGCATTCTGGACTCTATCCAGTCTTTCGATCTGAGTTTGGCTAAGAGTCAGAATTGCCAGTGCATATTCCACCACAGCCACAACCAAACCCTGGTACAAAAGAAATAACAATCTTTGCTCACACTGCGCAGCAGCCATAACCTTCTTTGCTGCTAAGCCTTTGCCTGCCCTTATGATAATGTGGTCAACATGTTCCCTGAAACTCAGGCTTCTGTCAAAAAACGCACCCAAATATCTCATTTTGCTAGTTCTTTCTAAACTTTTCCCGGACAACGAAACTTGTGGCATGGGTGTCTTTACCATGTGATTGTTCAAGGAAATCCACGTCACGAATGCCTTAGACGGATTAACCACTGCTCCCGTATCTCGACACCAATTTGTCAGTCTGTCCAGCTCCTTCTGTAGTTCCACGATGCACTCTTCTCGATTTCTGCCCTGTCTATACACCAGGATATCATCGGCATATGACATCGTTCTGCCAACACCTGTGATTTGATTTTGTTTCTTGCATTTAACTAACAACATTTGGAAGTTATTTACACTAGTTTTTTAAATGTAATTGTTGTGGTCAATCCGCTTCTTTGACAAGTGTTGGTGACGCCTAAGTGATATTTTATTTCAATTATATCGGTTTTATTTAAATTATATCGGTTGTATTTCAATTTAGCATCTTCTACTGTCTTGGAGATATAACACTTATTTCTTGCCGAATTATCATGTCTTTGAATGATGTGTGACACAATTTATAAGGGACATCAAAGTGATGCAGGATTTATAACAGGTTTCCAGTCCTATCGAATATTGCTGATAAATTCAGAGACATGAATTTCACAATTTCACACATTTAAAGAATGATTGACTTCTCAGAGATCGCTAAGAACTTATTGATAACCGATCTCAGGCAAGACGAAATTTAGTTTTCCACCTGAACAAACACTCTTATGAGAGTTGGACATGAAACAACAAAGTCATTTGACACAGACCCATTCTACCAATTGATACATACCACTTCTATCACTTGACACACATCCCTTCTATCGCTTGCATGACACCTTTTTATCACTTGACACGCATCCGTTCTATCGCTTGCAGGACACCTTTTAATCACTTGACATGCATCCGTTATATCACTTGCATCACAACCCTTCTATCACTTGACACACACCATGTTATCACTTGACACACACCCCTTCTATCACTTGACACGGACCCATTCTACCACTTGATACACTCCCCTTCTATCACTTGACACACACCACGTTATCCCTTGACACACACCCATCTATCATTTGACACAGACCCATTCTACCACTTGTACCACGCGTCTTCTATCACTTAACACGCATTCATTATATCGCTTGCATCAACTATTTCTATTACTTGACGCATCACTTCTATCACTTGACACACGCCCTCCTATCATTTGCATTATAGCATCTGGATAAATTAGACAATTTACAATTTTAAATTTATTTTTATTTTTACAAGCAACGTAATTTTTCAATTTACCATACTTTCCTCATTCAATAAATGGTCGAAAGAATGAAATTGCATCAATTGATCGTCCGGTCTTGAAGAAAATTCTAGATAAGTAGTAAAATACACGAATATGACTCGATAACATATTTATGTGATTTTATAGAAAAAGAAAGTCAGGCAGAGTTCGTATTTCAACGAGTGAAGTAACTTCAAACAGAAAAAAAATAGAATATACGAAATTCAATTCACAGAAAAAGCATGTAGATAAGTTGGAGGACGGCTGTTGAAGTGCTAAACATCTTCTCCTGTCTCATTTAGGAATATATAACATAATATTTAACCTCAGGAAACAAAACAGAGGGTATACTTCCCCCACTACCACCACCCACGCCTCCCCATGAAGACGGATTTTTCAAAGAAAAGATAATTTAAAAATCCCTCAAAAACATGTGACTATTTATTGTTAAAGGTAACACTCCCCTGTCTCCTTTTTTGTACCAATGTCGCGTCAACAACGCACTATATATTATAGAATATACGAGGTAATTTACAATCACCAAAGAAAATAGCAGCACAATGTATAAACACTAATACAGCTATAAATGTGTAAACACTAATACAGCTATAAATGTGTAAACACTAATACAGCTATAAATGTGTAAACTCTAATACAGTTATAAATGTGCAAACACTAGTACGAATAGAAATAGAAATAATTTTTGGTTCCGGAAAAAAAATTGATTACAGTTACAGCCATTCACAAAAATCAGGTGATGATTACGGTTGTTTATCGATACATGTCTCCGTTGAATATTTATTTTATAAGATGGCTGAATGTGATATCAAACATTGGACTGGGAAAGAGAGCACACAACAAAGCTATCAATGATAGGATATGGAGATGGACAAAACACATCCTTATAAAGAGACTTTACAACATAGTTGGGTAAGCGCTGGTCTGACATTCGTATAGAAAGAGAAGGGTTGGAAAAAAAAAGAGGACCTAGCAAATAACAGCATAGGAGACCAGATCAATTGTGAGCTCGCGGGTAGAGTTGATGTTAGAGCAGCACAGACATCGTTGGAGATGTGTAGTCTTTTGTTCCAAGGGAAACTGTATGAAATACTAAGGAGAATAGAAACTGTTGGATTATTGAAATAGTCTCACAATACGAGGAATTTGTCTCGAGTTCTGTATGTCGTAGAGGTCCCATTCATTTAAACTGCGCCGGAAATATTTAAATCTATTGATCATGGTTGCAAGATTTGAAATAGTTAAAACGTTGTGCCCCATACTGGATATACGCCCTATATCTACTACCTTTGTTAATAGAGACCAGATATGTTATGGTAGCTTTCTTTCGAAGACCAGATTTGCTAGGGAAGTATACATTAGTTAATAAAATGGGAATAGGTTTTGCTAGGATAGCTTACTTTTGTTAATAGAGACCAGATATGTTATGGTAGCTTTCTTTCGAAGACCAGATTTTCTAGGGAAGTATACATTAGTTAATAAAATAGGAATATGATATTCTAGGATAGCTTACTTTTATTAATAGAGACTGGATGTGCTTGGGTACGTGATGGATGTTATTCGTCTAGAATCTATGCAGAACCCTATTCAATGTGAACGTCGTCCGCTTCTGCGCGATTATACCATCAAGCATAAACAACTCAGTTCACATAATGTTCGAGTTGATGTCTTCTTCCAAGTTGCTCCGCGCAGAGGTGCTATAGGAACTGAAAATTGATATAATCTTGCACAAAATATATATATCATTCAGTGTTTTTTCTTAAAGATTTCACACAAGAGTATTGTATCCCACTCACATTTTAACACACACAAAGACCACAAAACGTAAATTTTTCTTTAAAAACAATAAATCAATACTCAGCAATCATTTCGCAATGGAAAGAACCGAAAGCCACGCACGCAATAATCGCTTACGGATAATAGGATATTTGTTCCAATAACTAGTTTTTAAATACGAACTGAATGTTGTCTTTGTAGCATGACGATTCTATTATATTCCTTAAGAATTCCGTGATAGAGGAGTTAATGCAAAACTTTCTTAAAGCGAAAGTTTCTTAAATCTAACTAGCACGAACTAGTCGAGATTCGAGCTTTGTGTAAGTTCACGTTCTCTATGTATTTAATGAGCTTCTTCTTCTTTAGCGTTCATTCTCAAACTTCCACTGGATCTTTCTTGTACAAGGACAATGGTCCAACTAAATTTTCAGGAGGATGTAGTCCAGAAAATGGAAATGCGATGTGTCGCAGTTTTATTTGCGCCAATGGCCCGACACATCTATCTTCGGTTGTAATTTATGAGCTGTATTATAAATATAAAATCCCGCAGATAAAAGGTGAAGGGTTTACAGTATTCAGCGCCCCTCATATATTTTTATAGGAAAACAGAGCATAATATTTTATACTTGGCAGGTAGCAAGAAAAAAGGCGGATAAACACCTCTCCTCGTCCTTTTTTTTAATGGTTATCCCAAAAATTTAATACAAATTCCTGCAAAAAAAGTGTGATCAGTTTGTTTTAAGTTAACACATCTTCTCCATTTTCTTTAACCGAAGCCGTATCTACGGCCCTGCAAGTAGATTTTATACTGCTGAATGTATATGTGTGTGTGGGTGGGGGAAGGGGCAAGGAAATTCATCAATAGTTGAAAAATAATATCTTGCAAGAGTATTTGAGTCTTCATTCTCACACTTCCACCGGGTATCTCTTGTATATCACGTGACATATTCTTTCTAGAACGTTGTCTTTATCGTGCATATTCTGAACACATCTCTATCTCGGGCAAGCAGGTCTGCATTGGCCAGAGACATGTGCATACATTCTTCGATGTCGCTGGTTCATCGTCTTTTTGGTCCCTCTCTTCTTCTCTGGCCTGGCATTTACCCTCTAGAATCAGCTTTTCGATACCATCATGTCGCTTTTAAGTGTCCACAATACTGTAGCTTCCTTCTTATGATGGTATTTAGAAGCCACCCTTCATTTAGTTTCAGTAATTTCAATTCTCTTCTTTTTCTCTGTCCATGATGTTCGTATGATCTTTCTGTAGCACTTCATTTCAAATGAATTTATTCTTTTGGATATTGTCTTGTGTAAAGACAAAAGATTTACTTGTAGCAAGATAATTGCTCTACTATAGTTCCAGCAGTATATAGTTCAGAGATGAGAGGTACATTGTGTTTCTATTTGTCAAAGATCCGATATCTCCAACTTTCAAGTGTAAGATTCAAATTATTTATTATTACCTCATTATTATAGTTTTATCTTCCTGAAACAATATTTCTCTTATTGTCTCAATATGACTCTTATTTTACTGAAATAATATTTGTCTCATTGCCTCAATAAAACATTTCTCTTCTTTTCTTTTCTAGCCAGCAGTGCTGTGAAGCGTCATGTGAATCCGAATATTTCTGTTCTTAGCAAGTTGGAAGGCTTCAGTGGAATTTAGATTGTGTCTCTTTAATAGTATATATTTGATGTTGTCGATCCACCTCCATCTTGATCCGTCTTTTTAATATTGGCATTCTTCTGGTGTATGCTGCTGCCTGGAGTTACCCTGTGTTCATTCTTGTTAGATGGCCAAACCACTTTACCATTCTCTTATGTGTGTAAAACGGTATGCTATGCTCTTTAAATGGGCCACATTTTCTCTTTCATATTTGTTTTTGGTATCCTGAGAAGCATGGAGTGTTAAGTCCTTATTTTTATTTAACCAGAATTATGTGGCATACTAGAGATGATTTGGTCACCATCAAGTTGACAACCTTTCCTGTTAATGTCTCTTTATTGATGTTAAGTCGACCTTGTAGTTGTTTATGAAAGTTTCCTCTTTGAACTAAATATTGATACTGAGCTACTGTATTAGGAAGTTGTTGCATTCATCACTTTCTTACATCAACTCATTATGTAGGAGTAAGGGGCCGTCTAATCAATTACGCTAACATTCAGGGGTGGGGGTCTGGACACCTTTGACAGGTGTTAACATGGGTGGGGGGAGGGTTGACAGAGTTGACGGTCAACTAAACTGTTTTTTATACACCAATGAATTTGTGCGAATTTGAAGGAAAAAATGTCTGAACATCTTTAAAAAAATAGGCCCTCATTTGCACTTTTTCTGCAGGAGGGGGAGAGATACATTTTTGGGGCATATTTAAGCAGGGATGTTCTCTTAATTCTTGACAGGTTGTAGACAGGGGGGGGGGGTGTCAAAAATTCCAAAAATTGTTTTGACATCATTTATGGACAGTTTCCTCGAATAAGAGAATATTTAGGCGTCAACAAACAGCAGCGTGTTTTCACTCTCAGACACACGTCCATAGATAAGGGGGGGGGGCATGGGAAGACAGAACATGACAATACAGTTAGTACTAGGAAGCGAGGAAACGGCTACCCATAGTTCCTTGAAAGAAAATAGTCTCTTTTTGTAAATTGAAGTCCTCCGCTTACGGAGCAGGGTGAGCCAAGTCGTGGGGTTCGCTCTGGGCGCCATATAAACCAGTTACACCACTGAGCATTGTAGATAAATAACATCTAAAATTGTATACAGAGACAACATATATATATATATAGCTACACCTCTATTGCGTTTCAAGGAATACAGTTATATGTCCGTATTTTTATTTACTAACGGCATACTTAGCAATGATGTGATGAGCATCTCCTCGTCCATCTCCTGAGAGCGTTTACTTTCTCAGGAGACCTGGTACCTATTTCCTTAGAACGAGTTCACCTATGATCCCTTGGTAATTTTAAAAATATTTCCGCATAAAATGAAAATTAAACCTCAAATTCATTCCTTATACTGTGTAATATCTAATAGAGAAATTCATTGCTTATACTATGTAATGTCTAGTAGAGAGAATTCGGGCTTACATATCACCATCAGAAAATAGTTATTATTATACATTGTAAAATTAATTTCTGGCAGTGGTCATTATATTCTCAGACAAATCCGAATCCGAGCCCCGTTATTGCCCAATTGTTGTTATTCGTGGCTCTCCAGAGTTCACATATGCTCCATATAGCCTCCGCTGTGAACCTCTCATTAACAGCATTGGTTATCAACATTTTTCGCTCCTGCCCCCTTTTTTATCAATTTGTCTTTCATGGCACGCCTAAAAGCCTTAACAAAATCTTGATGACTTTCTTTCATGTCATGCCTAGAACCTAAACAAAATCTTGCTAACTTTTTTCCATGTCATACCTAGCGCCTTAACAAAATCGTGCTTACTTTCTTTCATGCCACGTATAGAGCCTTAACAAAATCTTTCTGACTGTCTTCCATGCCACGCCTAGAGCCTTAATAAATATCTTGCTGACTTTCATGTCATGCCTAAAGCCTAAACAAAATCTTGCTTGCTTTCTTTCATTCCATGGTTAGAGCCTAAACAAAATCTGCTGACTTTCTTCCGTACTATGCCTAGAGAACCTTAACAAAATCTTGTTCATGACCTATCGTATTAAATATTCTTCAAATAGCTACCATCCTGTTGCCCCCCCCCACTTCCCCGTCGGGTATGTGATCACTAAATTTCAATTCTACTCCCACCCTCCCCACAGAAACCGCTGTGGCCTCCCGATGACTATGTTACGCATGTGGTTGCGTCTGTGGGTCTCACCAATGGCCCACTAGACATACCACCCATGCAACAGAAAACCTTAGTGGATGATATGCCGTTATATTGAGGTTATCTTCTTAGAGAAGCTTCATGACACGTCATCTATACAATTATGCTTGTATTTTGTTGTTGAAATGTGTTTCATGTTTACCTGAATATGTATGTATGCACCCTCTGTGGTTGGGAGGGAGCCAGAGATGTACTGTTCAGCACTGGGGAGGAGGAAACTGACAGCACTGTTTTTTCCTATGGCTGAAACCCATCATAGAGGAACAGTGACTCAGGACGTGACAATCCTTTTGACTTGAAGATTTGGTTGCATTCCTGGAGCAATAGAGAAGTTCGGCATAACCAGTAGTCAATTGGTGGCGGGGAATGAGCACAGTGAACCCTATCTTGGCTACAGTGGCTAGGAGCAGTGCATAGGTTGTTGAAACCTACCTTCCTGGAGGTGTGATAGTTATTCTCTGGCTCTGTCCTGGGGTGGGCCGAAAATCCACACTTCCCAGCAATATAATGCATTTAATGGTATTAGGTCAAAGGGCATGAGCCCATGGACCGCTGGATCAGCAACCAACCAACTCGATGACAATGTCGTACATGTTAAGAACCACTGATTTACATGAATATTTCTATATTAGGGGGCTGTGAACTAATACAAGTAAAGTATTGCCTGGAGTCCTACATCTACCATACCGACATAGTGTGGTTTCTGTGTTTTGTTTAGGCGTATGAATAAATTTAACCCCCCAAAAAAGAAACGTTATATTTTTTTCCATATTTCATTCGTGTCTCCATATTTTCCATATCTTAACCAGGGAAGATAAAAACTTAAATGTACGAGTTTTTAATGCATAAACAATGATTCCAATTCGATCACCGACACGAAAGACTGTAACAGAATATTCCTAATTCGATATAATCCACTTTATTGTTGCAGATTGCATGAAAATATTGCTTGTGCTTGACAGACCAATTTCTTAGAAAATTGCTTCATCTGCTGTGATAGTTTTGGCAATATGTAAACATAATCATATTCTTTACTGTCATGAACTGTTCAACACAAGATCGACAAGCAGTATTTAAATCTTGCGCAAGATATTGTTCTACACATTTGACGTTATTAGATCTGTTGACTTCGAAGAAGAAAACGTGAATTTTCAATAGATAATATATACAAACATATTTTTGTTATATAAATAGCTATGGTATGCTACAGGCAACGTCTAAATATTATCGAAGATAACGTTTAGTGCATTTAAAGTCGTATGGTGAGAGTGTGTGTATATATATATATATACAAAATAATCTACATTACCATTTATTCCACTGAACCAAATGGGAATATATAAGAAATGTGGATTTGTAGAATGTAAATGCTCGACAACGCCACACACATCTTGAGAACACTAATAAGAAAGTATTACAAGTAAAAAGAGATCTGTATTTACACTTTATTAATTCCACAAAGACAGCTAATCAGGTGAAGTATGAAGAGTGAAAAAATATTAGAATGTTGGAGAATGTAAACATGGTTGTTAAATATCTGAGAATAATTTTTTTAAATATACATATGTTGACAGAAATAGAGCAACCGTGAGAATCGATAATCAAACGGGAGCTTTTCAACACCACAAACATGGGATTAGCGGGGTTGTGTGCTGTCATACGATCTTTGTAAAAGCAAAATAATAATGAAATCAATAGAAAATATGCTAGGAACATTAGTTGGAGGCATTATACAAACAACTTGCGCTGCACTAATGACACGGTTTTCATAGCCGAAAACGAGATAAAATTACACTTAAAAGATAAATATAATTGTAAAAGAAATATTGAAAACAAAACAAAACAAAAGTTTGAATAGCAGAAAAAATGAATTAATAATAATAACAAAGCCAGAATGTAACATCAAAGTAAATGAGATAAATATAATTGCAAAAGAAATTCAAAACAGATTAGTTTGAATAGCAGAAAATTGAAATAATGACATTAACACAGCTAGAATGAAACATCAAAGTAGATGGAATGAGTTCGAAGCAAGATAACATATTCACACTTGTGGGTACCGTGATAATAGATTGAAAATGTATTAAAGACATCAAATGTGATGCTGAATAACGGAGACAAAAGAAACATCTAATAAGATTAAGAACTTCATATGTTATACGTCTTTGTTAATTGAGGTGAGAGAGAGAGTTCTTTAACAGTATATAGAATCAATTATTATGTGTGGAAGCGAATCTTGGACAATCGACAGAATAATATAAAAGTATGTAAAGGCAATATAGATTTGGTTATATAGGATAATGTTAAGACACTATAGGCCGATAAAAAGACGTAATGAAGATATCGTGAAAGTAGTTAATTCAAATAAAGAGCTGTTCATTAGCAGCACGACACAATATAGACATACAAAAGACGAGATTTCTGCCAGAATTTCGTTGGCATCAAGTACATTCAACCACCAAACAAACATCTGGAAATCAAAAATAATAAGTAAATATACCAATCTACGACTGTTTAACTCCGATGTAATTTCCACATTGACATATGATTGCGAAAAAAATAAAAATTTCAAACGCCCTTGAAAAGAAATTAAATTCATTTAAAAACAAATGTCTTAGAAAACATTAAATCTCTTAAATAGTGATTGACAAGAATGCAAGTCAAACAAGCAAGCAAGAAAAGACACCAAACAGCAGTATGTTTTTACGGCAATAAGAAAATGATGGACTTTTTATCGGATATGTACTTAAAATGAATGAAAACATAATGAAGCAGCAATCATTACAAGGATTATCAGATGACAAAATAAAAATAGGAAGAACAAATAGAGACCCTTTTCAGAACATGCAAACAAGGTATTATTATCAATCTCAACAACATGCAAGAATAACGCACAATAGCAGCACATTTATTTAACTGGAAATCGCTGGTTTCTGACCTATTGGTCAGGCAATGATATGGTGAATGGCTCAACACGGACAAGGATGCGGCCGATCTAATAAAGACAGGAAGTGATTTACTACAAATTAAGAAGTCGATGCTGGCGTACAGATACAAAGATGACCAGACGTGAGGGGAGAAGAGCTGCCTTTGATGGAAAGATCCGAAAATCACATAATCAACACCAAACTCAGACCATGAACCTGCATAATCTTGGGTGTCTCTTGGAACGAAGTTCGGAGCACTTCTGCGAAAGTCTCGTGGTACATGATGATGGTTTATAATAAATCATGAAGAATCAGATCTAGTATTGCGATAGCCTATAAGAACATTCAGCAAAAGTTTAAATCATCAAATTTGGACGCTTGTGATGACAGACAGCATATGTACTTAACAAGTGAGCTAGTTGCTAAAATAGCAAGATAAAATATCAATCTAGGGAACATAAATATTGCCTGGAAAATGTCAAGTCAAAAATTGCTTGATTCTTTGTACTTCCTGAATATAACATCTTGTTTGTATGAACTTTTCAGCTTTCATTATTGTAGGCTTACTCTCGTATGCAAATATATGAGAGATTGCTTGAATAGAACAAGTTCCCACCGAAGACGGATGTGTTGGGCCATTGGCGCAAATAAAACGGCAACACAACGCATTTCCATTCTCTGGACTATATTCTACTGGAAATCTTGTAGGACCATTGTCCTGTTACAAGAGAAATCCAGCGGGAGTTTGAGAATGAACGCTGAAGAAGAAGAAGAACAAGTTCACACTATTTCAAAGTATGAAAGCAAGAGCAGTTCATCAAATCTATTCTATTCAAATGTTACATTGGTTTCTCAATGGATAGTGTAGTGTATGAAAATCTGATGTATCAAAATGTTGTAGGTGTGGTAATTATTTTTTATTTTAAACACAAACTTGATTCATTATTCATTGCAAAAACTGATTCCTGTAGAATTGCATTTCTTCTTCTTCTTCTTCAGCGTTCGTTCTCAAACTCCTGCAGATTAGCAGGATGTAGTCCGGAGAACGAAATGCGTTGTGTCATGGTTTACAGCAATTGCTGCGATATCTGCGCCTTTTGGCCTGACACATCCGACTTCAGCATGGCTTTGGGTCACTGACCCTATATGGGATGGGACAGCCAACTCCATCCTATAACCTCCTTAGTCGCCTTTTACTACATGCTTGGAAGGTAAACAGTGTTGCTATTCTTTGCTCCCCTTTCGGGCCCCGACAACACATGGGCGGAATTACATTTTTCCTCTTTAAAAAATTCATATTTTCAGATAATTGTTATGATAAAGTATGTTGAATATACCCTTAACAATATATTTTTACTCCGTTTGCTGCATTTAGAATTGTCTTTAATAATAAATCCTGGATGTTTCTATATTATATTAAACATTTACGAAATATGTCAGGTAGTTCATACCTGCTTTTTCTGCTTGTTTATTCTTTGTTTTGTTTTTTTCCTTGAAGATTGGGAAACATTCACAGATAATTTTTGATATAATTTATGGGCTTTATTAGTAGGTTTCTGACCCAGAGTCTTATTTATTACTCCTATTTGACAAAGGACAATTACGTTGGTATAGAAGTTTCTACACTCAATTTTTGTTTTTCTCTCTATCATGTAATTAAATGTATGACAGATCTCAGCGTTGATAATTTACATTAAAAAAAACTTTAAAACTTTCTATCTGTTCACCCATTCATCGATCTATCTACGTACCATCTATCCTTATCTATCTATATATCTATCTACTTATGTATCGTAGATTGAGATTTATATCAATATTTTCTATAATCTTTATATGTTCCTTCACAACCGATTACAAAGCATAGGGCAGAAACTATAGCTTCCAGTATGAGTAATGTGATGATGTAGTTAGGGGGCTGTCCATAAATTACGACAACAATTTGGGGAAGGGGTCTGAAAAAGTATGGCAGTTGTTGACAAGAAAGGGTTTGACAAAAATTGACGTATAAAGAATGTCTATACCAAATAAATTTCTAGAATTGGAAATTAAATTCCAAAAAATCGGGGAAAAAATAATTGTATTTGTACTTTTTCTGCAATATTCATGGGAGGTGGATTGTGGTAAAGAGATTTGCCATTTTTAAGGAGGGAGTTTCCTGAATTTCTGACAATTTGTTATCAACAAAGAGGGAATAAAATTTGACAAAAGAAATGTTGACGTAATTCATGGACAGCCATTTTGTTTTGTATATTGCTGAGTCGCCTTCATACCCTCTTTGATAGTTGTTCTGTAAAGATTTTCTCTTGATCTTTATTACTTTCTTCTGCCATCTGATACACATCCTAATTATTTTACTGCTGGTATATTTTCATTCATTTTAATTAGTGTATACATAAATTTCCGATATAAGTTCATAGTTTTCTTATTATTGTTGTTAGAAACGTATTGCTATTGTGGTATCTTCCTTATTTACTTGTTGGACACGAATTCTTACCAGCCAGCATCTAAAAGTTTTATATGACTTTTATTTTCAAATGAATTTCATTACTCCTCCAGTACCTTTCTATTTTGCAGCTTTCACGGCAACATGTTGATAGATATATTACATTAGAGTTCAGCATTCGTAGTTTCGTATATTTACCAATACGTGTGATCTTTTCTAGTAGTCTTTGGGAATAAAATATAAAAACTTTCAATTATTTTATTTATTTAGTTTTGTATGTTAATATATCCTGAACTCAAAGCCATGCTGAAGTCGGATGTGTTAGATTGAAATGTGCAGATATCACAGTCAAGATGAAGCAATTTCGCAATGCATTACGTTGTCTGGATTATATCCCGCTTGCCAGTGACGAAGTCCGGCTCTGTGATGAAGTGGTACAGAGCGCGTCTGTGACGGCAAAGGTACCGAGTTCGATCCTCACCACAGGCAATTGTGCATCCGGACCGTTCAGAAAGCAATGGCAACCTACTGAACGTATTTATATTGCCTAGAAAATCACCACAGCCAATAAATGCTGGGTTGATAGCTACGTCCTGGATAGGATATGCTACTAATTTTTTTTTTGCCAGTGAGAGAACTCAATTTAGTCAAAAATAGTTGTTGTATTAGCAATTTTGATTTCCTTTTGATTATGAAAACAAACAGGAAGTAACATTATAACAGTTTTTCGTATAGTATTAACTTGAAGTGAAACAGTTTGAAATTTACACTGTCATTCTAATTCTTTTGTTCGTGTGTTCAGCAGGCTCCTGGGGGTAGTCAGATGACGTCATATTATCTCTGCCTTCACGTGGTCAACCTTCTAAATAGCATTGACAAGAGAAGTTTCAGTACAGCTCTTCTATTCTTATTGTGCTCTTTGATAATGCCAGTAGCAAGTGGCGGCAGTGAGGTAAGTCTGTCAACTATATTATAATCATATTGTATTGCCACTCTGTTAATTAGGAAAGGAATCTATTCAAGGTTGCCATATGAGTTATTTCATACGCAAATTTGACGCGTTTGGATATTTCTAAAGGGAACTAGCCATAACATTTATGTTTCAACCATTAATTTTTTTAAATATTTTAACGTTCATTCTCAAACGCCCGCTACTCTTTTATAACGGGGACCTAATACTCTTAGATTTACAGTAGTGAACAAACGTGCATTTTCCCAAAATGGCCAGAGAGATCTAACTCCCGCGGTGCTGTCTATTTTATTTGTATTTTTCTTTAATTTTTTTTTATTTTCGCAAATTTGAAAATCGCCCCATGTTATATATTTTCGTTTTTAAATTGATTAAAATATTTAAAATATGGTCACACTTTCAATTAATGTTGTTATTGATGGAAAATTATTTTTTCTTGTAACCGTTTTCAAAGGACAGATTAGAAACAAAATGTAACTAGATGAAACTATTTTAATTTGAGCTTTTGATTATATTCCGTGAAATAAATCGTTTTATTATGTTTTCAGTTTTCATTTTGTACACAATTCATAAATTGACCATTTTTAAAACTCAATTTTGATAATCAACAGTTCCAACTTACTGGCAAAACTGAATCTTTTTATTTTCTTTGAGC
Organism: Meghimatium bilineatum; assembly: GCA_034231615.1. Taxonomy (NCBI): domain Eukaryota; kingdom Metazoa; phylum Mollusca; class Gastropoda; order Stylommatophora; family Philomycidae; genus Meghimatium; species Meghimatium bilineatum. The sequence goes on from CM067298.1 coordinate 94,913,855, forward strand.
ACCGAATAGTTACAAATTCGCAGACATATGTGCTTTTTTTATTTAGAGAAATGTGATACTGCTACATGAAAATAATCATAGGTAAAAAAATTTCATAAATTTGATATACTTTATTAAATCACATTTCACTGCCATAACATCATTAAATGGTTGATTCTAGTAAACAGGACCGTGTGGTAGATTTTTACAGTATGATGCAAGTCTTCGAAATGTCGCCCTTCCCCCTCCTTAAAAGATTTTATTCGAAATGCCGCCTCTTAAATGTATTTTGATTAGAGTCGCCTGATGAGGCCGCCTCTCTGCATCATTTCACGGTACGCCCCTGCTAGTAAATCTCCAAAACTCTTTTATTTTTATTTTTCCATTTGGCCACTGTCATGTCTTTGCCGGTCGTTGTTAATATTTTCTTCATCGTATTGTGACAGAGCTATATGTCCCATTATCTATATAAGATAAGTGACTGTCATTATATGACACAAATCATGGTCATAGTAGCACAGCTATAGATGCATCAAAACAACTTCAGCAATTTGTGTCTCCATGGATACTAATGAATGTAGACAATTTTTTACCCTTCCATTCTTTGATATTGTCTGTCCATGGTTGTCTTTGTCTTCTCTCTGCTTCTTCTATTTTTTTATTTTTTTAAATTTAAATAATCATGTGTCTGCGTGCAAACCATGCAGGTTTTCATTCTTTTGCTATTGAAATTAATGATTGTTATTAACCATTATGCACCTCTGTTGTATATCTTGAGTACAAATTTGTCTTAATATAATTGCAAAAAAAATAGCTTGAGGAAAATTGTTTTACATACTGTTGAAGGTAAATTTAGTCGTTACTGAAGGCCGCAAATAATGTAGCCTATTGCATAATGCATAATGCACACACACTAATATGTCTGAAATCATAAGAATAGCGTATTTTATGATGAAACGAACGCAGATGAAGAGAAAGAAGAAAGGAGAGGATGAGAATGTGTAGTAGTAGGTTTACAATGTTCTTTTTTTTCGACATTCCAGTCTCAATAAAAATAAATGAATCGCACTATAAGAAAAGTGAAAGTTATTGAAATTATAAAAAGAAAAACTCGACAATGTAGTAACACATGAAATTGTCAGCTTATAGTGGCGTTTGCAGTTTCTAAGTCCTGCGGATCTTTCCTATCATATTATTCTTCATCTTGGGCTCGAAAAACATATATGGATAGATATATAAATTGAGATCAACAGTTTCAATAGAAACTATAATAGTATTGGTAAAAGATTATCACTTGCAACAAGAGATTGTGCTGGCAATGTGGATATTGTGAGCTTTGGCGCCCTGATCCAGCTCTACCCTATTCCCTTTTACATAAACTAAATTAAATAGGTTGTAGCACTTTTATGTATTGCTTTCGGCGTCTTCGCTCGTGGCAGCTGCTCCGGTCATACCTGCCACTGTGTGAAAGTAATTTAACAGCAGAATATTTCAGGCAAATCTATCACACACATTTTGATGTAAAAATAAACACATAGAAACGTTAAGAGACACAAATAATCTGCCAGTGAATGAAGCACTGTGAAGTTAAAAAAAAACTGCAAATTACAAATATATTTCATAAATATATATATAAATCTGTGAATATATTTCATTGATTTCTTCGACTTCTTTGTTCACACATAACAAATGTCCGGAGGCAGACAATTTGACATTGTATGAGAAACACATGATCTCAACCTGGCACAATAAAAATGTTTGAAAGATATACGACAGCAGTAGATATCTGAAAAATTAAAAAACAATAGTTATATTTTAATGAGAGTGTGAACACTCTAGAATAACTATGCATACAATATTTACAGTAAATGATTTATCAGTTAGCACATCCTGGACATAGTGTAGCATTCATCACAGAATTTGAAACAACTGTCAATCTGCGTTTCTATCAGTGTCATATTCAGGTGGTGTTTAAATATCATTCGTCCAACTTCGTGGCTTACAGTTCGTTGCCCTTGCATCATCCACTATAGATGTGAATACACAATAATAGTAAAACTCAAGTCAAACGAGTTAAAGATCAACGAGTCAAATACATCAACCTTAGAATAAATATGATCAACGAGTTAAAGATGTTAAGTTTCTATATGTGTAGTTGTGGCACTCGGTGACATCGAAAATTCTACTTAAAAGGGATTTCAGAACCATATAAGTTTTTCAGTGTTTTGATTCTTCTTTTCTGCAATCGTTCGCAGACTCGTGCACATTAGCAGGATCTAGTCCGGAGAATGGAATGTTAGTGGTAACTATAGAACTCTAAGAGTACGAGTTCCCACTTATTTCCTATAGCAATAGTACTTATGTCAAACACAAGGTCTATCACATAATAACTACACATACTATCAGACTATAGGGTACCGATATGAAAAACTTACAGATAACAGTATACAGACAGATTTAACTTGTAAAACTTGAAGCCTTTTTTCAAGAAAATATACAAGATAATCTGTAACCAAACAGTAACAACTGTACAAATTAAGTCACTATCAAAAAAGCATTAGATCAGCAGAGACGTCCAATGTAGTAATACCGTACGTATACAAATGTATTGTCATATGTTTGTTTGTTTGTTTTTCGTTCGCTCCATTGTAACCATCACGGATATCCGTGCGATTTCCGCCGGGAGCGTGATTACGTTGTGCCACCGTTATGCGCCTTGTAGGCCTAGCACATCCGATTTCGGCATGCCTTGACAATTCGGGTGGGCTACCCTTAGCCTGTGACAGCCTCTATATCTGTCTCCAGGCACGCGTAGTGGAGACTCTTCGCCCAGACGATTTTCTTGCTCTTAGTCTGACTCAAACGAGGTGTTCCACTGTCTATGAACTTGCCTCGTGTAATTAGACGTGCTGTGCCTGTGCCCATTGGGTACTGAACCGTTTCTCATCAGTGAGCCTGGTTCCTTAAGGGGAAGAACTCAACAGAGGAGTTGGACCCTGGCTCTTTCGCCCTCTTAGCCGAGGTGTCATTCACCGACATCGTGTACCCCTTGTCCAAGTTCGAGTCTCACACCACGCGTTTGAGAGCAAGGCGTTCTCGAGCTGAGCATCCTTGTCCCAATAGCGCCTGAGCCCATCAGGTACTGAACCCTTTCTCTCTTCAAGTGTATTTCCGGTGTAGGAAAACTTGACAGTAGAGTTGGGCCAGGGCTAAATCGTTGTCCCTTTTGTGCCTGAGCGAATCGAGTACGGAACCCTTTCTCTCTTCAAGTGTACTTCCGGTATAGGAAACATTGACAGTAGAGTTGGGCCAGGACTACCATCGTTGTCCCTTTCTTGCCTAAGCCCATCGGGTACAGAACCCTTTCTCTTCGCGAGCATATTTCCGGTTTAGGAAAGCTCGACATTAGAGTTGGGTTAGGTCTTCTTGCTTTACCAAACGCCAGTGGATGGGTCTGGGTCTCTGCCTGTAAGGAACTCAGGTAACTAGAAGCCCGTCTCGAGCTGACGGAGCTTGTAGCTCCCCCTTTCCTAGGGACTTTTCACTTTCTATTTGCAGTTCGCGCTGCCCTCTAGCGCTGTTCTGCCCTTTCATTGTTTCATTGTACTCGGTATGAAATCTATGTCTCTCGCCATTTATCTACCTTTACGTGCATTTTACATTGGCCGCCCCTCCAATGTTCGGACTGGACTGACTAGCTTCACTGTATGTCGACAGTGTCGCTATATGTGGTGATGCTGGTGGTGTCGGAGATATGTCTGTCCGTGTGCAGGCAAATCTCTTTCCATCTGCTACCTCCACATTCTCGGACACGATCCCCAAATGATTTGGCCAGAATCAGCACGAGCTGCTGTATTTCTGTTTCCAGGGTGCACCGCGTGGAGGTACATTTGGGATCTTGGTTATCTGCTAACCCTGGGTCCGCCTAGAGCAATGCGTTCCCTTTGCACCCCTGTATTGTCATAGATAAACACATTAAAAAATATGGGGAATGAGAACGAAATAAAACAACTATGTCTAAAACAATATGAACGACAAACCAACAAAGGGCCCCCAGCACCCAACTCTAACTAAATGAATGATCTGTATTCAGACCATATCCATTTAGAGTACCAAGCTGCAATATACATATAGCGATTTTCAAGGATGTACCTAGCTCTATCGTCTGTGGTGCAAGATTGTATTGCAGTGACCGTCATATCACGGGCATCACGATAATCAGCGCCATTGAAATGCATAGCGACAGGAGTAGGAGATCTGTGATTTATCTTATTATCGATCGTTCCCTATAACAATGTTATTATGGTACAGTCTAACTATATTAATGCTAAGTTTGCATTTCAATTTTTCTTCATTTCAGAAAAACCGTTTGCCTGTAAATATTTCCGCAGATGAGCAGCAGTCGAGAACACTAAAAGAGCACATCAAATGTTTGGAACATATGATAAATAACCCAACACCTGTAACAAATGGTGAGTGTTGAACTTGATTTATTCGTGTATGTGTGTCAATGTTTTTATTGTCATTCCCTGGTTTGGTTTGATTTCTTCAAGTATACGAACTTATTTGAGTTTGTTCGAGTTCCATGCATGGCGATGTTAGTAATATACACCATATGTAATCCCTACTAAAATTTACGTTAATGTTATACATTATATATATATATATATATATATATATATATATATATATATATATATATATAGAGAGAGAGAGAGAGAGAGAGAGAGAGAGTAGAGAGAGAGAGAGAGAAATTATATATATATAGCCTTGTCATCACAAGGTTATGTGAAAAGCTAGATATCAAAAGACATAAAATAAAGATTACAATTAAATAAAAACTGAAGCAGAGAAATTATACATAACGGAATAATGAGTAACGAAAACTGACAATTTTGTACATGAATACATCACAAATTGACAGACATATCAGCTAGAATTAAATGAACTTGTATTTAGTAGAAAATATTAGAGATTCATAACAAGTCATCGAAGCTGGAGTGAACACATTTTAGAAAATGATGATTTTACAGTAAATATTCTACACTCTTTTCTCGAAATGTGAGCTGATAAAATATCAAGAATACTTCAGGAAACTAATATAACCTTGAAATTCTGGATATAATCTTGAAATTCTAGCGCACAATCAAGTAGGGGGAATATCAGAAAATAGTTTCCTCTTACATGCAGAAGCCCTAGGTCCTTAAAAGTCCTAGACAGTGCACTTCCAATCCTGTTAGTAGCACTAGAAAGTGAACTCCGAAGTTTCATGTTAGCAGCTATAGGCACTAGACAGTGAACTTCGAAGAGACTATATATATATATATATAAAACAACATTTTGTTGTTGAAAATGTGCAGTTGACAACAGAGGAGAAAAACGGACATTAGAGGAGATCATTGTCTGTTTGTAACTGTAGAACGAATTACTGTATATTCTTACCCACATGCTTAATGTCAGAATGTATCATCAATTGCCAGGGGTTAACCACCCCCCCCCTCTCGTGACAAAATCAGAGCATGATTTGTAAAATATCATATTTTTTTAAATGTTCGCATACCCCCCAGGGGTCCACTGAGCACAATTTAAGAACCGCTGACTTAGATGTTTAATGTAGGTACTTATTCAGTTTCCCACTCTATCTCCTCAAGCCTCCTTATTTATCTTCATATATTTATAGCCCGAAAAGAAAATAATCAGATATCTAGATGCCAACTCCATCCAACATTTAATTACTTAAAAGAAAAACGCTAGAGTGAAATAAATAAATAGAATTGTACTGAAATGTATATATGGCATTTTTGTTTATACATCATTGCTGATTCAAAAATATACATTCGCATATGTAAATGCGAATTATTCACCACATCCATAGAAAATTTCCTGTGGCGACATATGGATGTGAAGCATGGACACTAAATAAAACAGTGGCCAAGACAATAACATCATTTGAATTAAAGTGTTATAGAAGAGTTTTGAGAATACCATGGAAAGCGAAGAAAACAAACCAGGAGGTGTTACGAACAATTAACGTCCAGAAAGGCTGGCTTCTGAACACTATATTAAAGAAAAAGCTAGCTTTTTTCGGTCATATTAAGAGACACGACGGCATGGAGTGAGTGTTAATGGAGGGGATGATAGAAGGCAACAGGGGCAAAGGCCGACCAAGACGCCGTTGAACAAAAGACATTCAAGAAAGCCTGCGTATGTCACTGGAAGATGCAGGGCACCTTTCTCAAGACCGCGGAGAATTCAAGAGATCCATAGGAAAGACTACGTTCTGGAAAGAATATGTCACTTGATGATGATGATATTTAAATAAAGTTCAAATAAATAGGAAACTCAAATTTTATTTTATCTAGTCTACGAAATCTGGATATCTCTATACTAGTTGTAATGAACGTAGACCATACTTCTGTAGTGAACTACAGCTAAAAGTAGTGACAACAAGGGGTATAAAAATATTGAAATACATAAATAAAGGCCACATGCTTCTTGGGAAGTTAAATAAATGAGCTTTTTGAATGATAGTAAATGATAAATAATGCAACAAGTCTTCACGAAAGTCACGATTTATTTAGGCTTCCGGTAACACATGTAAAAACATTGTTACAAGAAAGGCCAAATAGGTTGATAACCGCTGACTTTCTTATGTATAATTAAAAGGAACCAATTTTAACTATGTTCACCGGAGTAGGGTGGATAACTTCTCATTTTGGCAAGGTATTTTCATTTGGTTGATGAAGGAATCATTTGGAATCAGTCGCCTGCGATTCAACTTAGTATCTTCTTCTTCTGCGTTCGTTCTCAAACTCCTGCAGACTAACAGGATGTAGTCCGGCGAGCGGAATGCGTTGTGTCATGGTTTACATCACTGCTGCGATATATGTGCATTTCGGCCTGACATATCCGACTTCAGCATGGCTTTGGGTCACTGACCCTATATGGGATGGGATAGCCAACTCCATCCCATAACCTCCTTAGTCGCCTTTTACGACATGCGTGGAAGGTAAACAGTGTTGCTATTCTTTACTCCCCTTTCGGGCCCCTGCAACACACAGGCGAACTTAGTATCTGAATAGAGTAGAACAACTAGTATAGAGATATCTAGATTTCGTAGAGTAGAACAATTGGTATAGAGAAATTCAGATTTCGTAGAGTAGAACAATTGGTATAGAGATATCTAGATTTCGTAGAGTAGAACAACTGGTATAGAGATATCCAGATTTCGTAGAGTAGAACAACTGTTATAGAAATATCCAGATTTCGTAGAGCAGAACAAAATAAAATTAGAGTTTCCTATTTATGTTGAACTTTATTTAAATATGTGAAGGTATATTTGTGAATCAGCAATCGTGTATAAACAAAAATTCCATGTATACATTGCAGTACAATTATATTTACTTATTTCACTCTAGCGTTGTTCTTCTAAGTAAATAAATGTTGGATGGAGTTATCGACCTACTGTCATCTAGATATCAATTTTATTTCTTCTCGGGCTATAAATATGTGAAGATTTAAAAAAGGAGACGAGTGGAAAACTGAATAAGTACCTACAGTAAACCTCTAGGTCCGCGGTTCTTAAACTGTGTTCAGTGGACACCTGGGAATATGCGAAGATTTCAAAACATATTATGAGCCATTATACTAACAATAAAAAGATAGATGCAATTTATAGGTGAATCGAGACAGCACAATGTTTGCAAACCACTGCTCTGAAAGCGATGTGATTTCAGACGTGGCCAGTACAGAGACATTGTGACCGGAAGTTATATCTGCGCGTGTTGCACGGACATGTTACAAAGAATTGTAAGTACACAGGTCCCCGGTTATTCTTCTCCAAACCTTAAGAGTCTAGCTGTTTAGCCGAAGTAAATCCATGAAGATTGAACAGTAAAGCAGAAACTATTTGACAGTGTCCATCACTTTTTTCGCAAAGATGAAATGATATATAGTTATTGGTCTATAGATTATAGATAATACGACGTCGTAACATCGTTTGGATCTATAGGTAATCCGCATGTATCAACAAATTGGAAGGTTCCAGGGGTGAGGTTTTCAGTTCTACCCTAGTAAAACAAACACGCACAATCATCCTGTAGATGTTCAATTCCACTTGTACCAGGCATAGAAGCAGCACTAACACTTGTACCATGCATAGCAGCAGCACTAACACTTGTACCAGGCATAGAAGCAACACTAACACTTGTACCGCACACACTATTAACATTAACACTTCTACCACACATACTAGTAACATTAACAATTTTACCACACATACTAGCAACATTAACACTTCTACCACACATACTAGTAACATTAACACTTCTACCACACATACTAGTAACATTAACTCTTCTACCACACATACTAGCAACATTAACACTTCTACCACACATACTAGTAACATTAACACTTCTACCACACATACTAGCAACATTAACACTGCTATCTCACATACTAGCAACATTAACACTTATATCTCACATACTAGGAACATTAACACTTATATCTCACATACTAGCAACATTAACACTTATATCTCACATACTAGGAACATTAACACTTCTATCTCACATACTAGCAACATTAACACTTATATCTCACATACTAGGAACATTAACACTTATATCTCACATACTAGGAACATTAACACTTCTATCTCACATACTAGGAACATTAACACTTCTATCTCACATACTAGGAACATTAACACTTCTATCTCACATACTAGCAACATTAACACTTATATCTCACATACTAGGAACATTAACACTTCTATCTCACATACTAGCAACATTAACACTTATATCTCACATACTAGGAACATTAACACTTCTATCTCACATACTAGCAACATTAACACTTATATCTCACATACTAGGAACATTAACACTTCTATCTCACATACTAGCAACATTAACACTTATATCTCACATACTAGGAACATTAACACTTCTATCTCACATACTAGCAACATTAACACTTATATCTCACATACTAGGAACATTAACACTTATATCTCACATACTAGGAACATTAACACTTCTATCTCACATACTAGGAACATTAACACTTCTATCTCACATACTAGGAACATTAACACTTCTATCTCACATACTAGCAACATTAACACTTATATCTCACATACTAGGAACATTAACACTTATATCTCACATACTAGCAACATTAACACTTATATCTCACATACTAGCAACATTAACACTTCTACCAAATATTATAAATACATCAACACTATTTCCTCTACTACTGTTTAATTGAGATGGACAGCAGTACAAAAAGCTAACCTCTGAATAACATTAACAGAAACAACTGCTGATATTTGTAATTGGTTAAAAATAGTCGTAACTTCCACACGTCATAGACAGTAATCATCAAATATTCATTTTGTCAGCCTTCAAATCTTGTAGCCCGATACTCAACAATGCGTCTCACTGTAATTACACTAAAAATGAGTCAAAACACTTCGGATGATGACATGATGATTTGTTCTATAAATTATCAAGTATAACGAAAAAAATTATTTATCACTTGGTGTAGATCTTTTATCTTGGTGTATTAATTATCATGTTGTCACTATCACAGAATCGATTGATTGAGAATCCCACTAATTGCGAGCGATTAACTCTTACTTCCTATGTGAAGTGGGGGGGGGGTACTTTTGCTGAGCTTTATTTCACACCCAGGAAACTTCAGCTTTCGGCTTAGTGCAATGCCTATTGAAGGAGCCTTCTAATCAGAGGGAGTCTATAATTGTATATATGATCTGCTAGAAAACTTCCACAAGAGAGCCTCAATATAACGGCATGTGATCTACTAAGGTTTTCTGTTGTGTGGATGGTTTGTCTAATATCTAATGTACATTGTCAGTTCTTATTACTTTTATCAGGAACTATGCTTTCCATTAATATATGTATACATCAGAGTTAGATTACAAAACTTGGACTGTTCGATGCAAGCGTACCTACCTATGATCACATGAAAGTTGCAATCCACACAATCAATGGATGTTAAATTAATCACCTTTAAATGCACATGTCTGCAACAAAATCAAGAATATTTGAGTCAAGTTTTATCAGATATAAACGTTTAAATTATATCAGTCTTATACTCTGAAAAGATAACACATTTCATAAACTTGTCTTGTGGAAATAGTTGGCAAAAGAAAGTAAATCGGCCCAAAGAAACTCTACGTAGAACGATCAACAGATAAAGTTCTATTTTGGCATAAGCAATACAGGTTCAAAGTCGACAAAACTCGAATCTATTGTAGGAATGAGCTGTGGTCGAAGAAGGACAACGTGTTGACTCAGGCTTAGAAGAGATTATGTGCTATCTGAATGAACAGGGTTCAAGCCCGTTTGCTGCATATGCTTTTTCTTTAATAAATCATCGATGTTATGTTATGTTATGTTCCTCCAGGGCCATAGGCGGCGCATAGGGCAGAAACCATAGCCTTCCATTTCTGTCTTTGTGTTGCCAGGTCTTTCAATTGTTGCGTGTTGTTTAGGTTCATTGACATGCCTTCTCTATTAAGGGTTCTTCGTAGAGTTTCTCTAGGTCTCCCTCTTCTTCTTACTCCAGGTGGCACCCAATATAGTGATTGCTGGGGAATTCTTAGGCTGTTCATTCTGAGAACATGACCGATGTAAGTCCAACGCCTTTGTCTAATGAAGGAAGATATATAGGTTTGTTTGCTTTCCTCTCTTATAGTAGTGTTAGATTTAAAGTCACTCCACTTAACATTCAGAATGGTACGTAGGCATTTGTTTTCAAAGGAGTCGAGTCTTTTATCTGTGGCTTTTGTGGCTTTCCAACTTTCGCACCCATATGATAGAATAGGGATGATGTTGGAGTTAAACAACTTGAGTTTTGTGGTGTTTCTTAGTGTGTTTGACGTCCATATGTTGCGTAGTTTATTGAAAGCACCCGCTGCAAGGGCAATACGGTGTAAAATTTCTTTTGATGAGTCTCCATCCAATGCTAGATTGGTGCCTAAATATGTAAAATTGTTGACTTTTAATAATGGAACATTTTGAATTTCTATGTTGTCGTTGGATCTCGTAAAATCTAGTATATGAGTTTTTGATGTGTTGATTTTCAACCCTATCTGATTTGAGTAGTGTTGGAGATTGTCAACTTAGATTGAGCATCTGTGTGGTTTGCGCTCAAAAGGGCCAGGTCATCTGCGTAGTCAAGATCTTCGAGAACGGTATTATTAATCCATTGTATTCCTGTCAGCTCATTTTCAGTGCTCTTTCTCATGACCCAATCAATAGCGACGCAGAAAAGTAATGGGGACATGATGCATCCTTGTTTAACGCCCGTAACAACTTGGAACCATTCTGACTTCTCAGTGTTTGTTTGAACACAGCAATGTGAGTTGGTGTAGAATGCCTTTATAACATTGATTATTTTAGTATGAAAACCGTATTGCTGTAGAATATTCCATAACGTAGGCCAATGAAGACTATCAAATGCTTTTTCAAAGTCAACAAAGGTGATTATGAGCGGGGATTGAAATTATCGAGTGATTCTTCAATGATGATGCGAAGAGAAAATATGTTGTCTGTGCAGGAGCGAGCTGATCTAAAGCCTGCTTGTTCTTCTCTGAGTAGTTTATCAACAGCATTCTTTAATCTTTCCAACATGATGCTTAGGAAGACCTTGCCTATGACTGTCCATCGGTAAATCATCGATGCTTCTATATTAGATTATTCATTTACCCATGTCACATCTGAAGCAGCATTGTTTATGTGCTATTTATTTTTAGAAATAGACATAATTGGTCCTCCTTGTAGCACGTAGTATTCTAGCACGTACTATGATGTTAAAACGTTTGTGTTTCTCGGGGAATTTATATATCTGTGCAGTATGCGTGTTGTTCTTGTCTGTGTGTCGTTAGACCGGTCAATAATCTTAGTAGCTTGGGAATATACAAATTGAAAATCTTTACTAAAATCGCATCTGTTTGTAGGATCTTGATGTGGTCGAAGAAGGAAAACGTTAACTCTAGTGCAAGACGAGTATGTGCCATATGAGACGGCCTGGTTTAAATCCCTTATGCTGAATAATGATTTTTCATTAACAAAAGAACTGCAGTAGCTTGCAACGAGGAGTTCAACAGGGAAAGAAAATGAACAGTGTAGCTCAAATTGCTGTTAGGTTATTTTCAGGTCACTAGAATATGACACATTTTAGATGTCTAAAATAGTGTCTTTTTTTAGGGACGATGATTCATAGAACTAAGATTTTAAACCAGCCGGTGTATAACATGGACGAACTCCAAGAAAGCGAAATATAACCGAATGCTATACATTAACATCGACAAGAAAATGTGTCAAGGTGATATATATGCATTAATATATGTGTAATTGTGTGTGTCTGCGATAGCTCTATAATTTTATGATGGTTGCCAACGCTTGTTATGGTGAGACTAGCATGTGTTTAATAAAAGCACTATAATGCACGCAGGTACGAAATAACTAGCTAATGTAGGAGCACACAATATGATAAACGTGAATAAATATAAGCAGTGGCGTGCGGTCAGTTGACTAAACTGATTCACCTAATTCCCATGTCATGCATTTTAGTATTTTAGCTATACTATTTTGTATTTATCTAACATGGGATATAAAAGCACAAAATATAAATAAAATATTAAACAAGCAGCAGTAGTAATATTTCTTAATTTGCACAATTCATTGTGTTTACTAATAACATCACACTGTCATTGAAAGCACTCCAGATGTGTTGGTTGTTCCTTATCTGGCCCAGAAGATTATGCACAAAAGAGGATCAGCGCCTTCGAGCTGAAATGCTACAGGAAGATACTTAGAATATCATGGAAGGATAAAATCAGAAACTCAGATATTATAAACACACTGAATATTCCAGAGTGTTGGTTACTAAACACAATAACAAAAAGAAAACTACACCTGTTTGGTCATATAAAGAGACATAACTGTTTAGAAAGACAAATATTGGAGGGAAGAGTACCTGGAAAGAGGAGAAGGGGCAGACCAAGAAGACGATGGACTGACGACATTAAAGATAACATTAATACATCGCTAGAAAATGCAAGCCACATCGCCCAAGACAGAGAGAGGTTCAGAGAATTCATTGGGAAGACAACGTTCTGGAAGGAATACGTCACATGACACACTATCAGGGAGTGATGATTCTGGGATTACTGCTGCACTGGAATGTTTCTTTTCGAGGACGAGGACGATTTCCTGTGGCACTTCATTCACCTCAACTGATGATGATATGTGCTTTTGTGTTAGACGATATGGGCTGTCAAGAGATACCTGTTCACACCTAAAGGAATTACATCATCATTATCATCATAGAGTCTATGGCGTGGAATATTTATTACATTAGACATGCAGTTATTAGTAAAGAAATTTTCCATTGTACGACATAAACACGTACTTAGAATATTTACATTAGTAAGCATATACAATCGTCCCGTCATGGAAATAGATCTCGTGAGAAGGTAAGTCTTTCGCTTTCATTAGAATTAGATAGCATATCAATGTGAGATATATGTATGTGGACTCACCTATAAAAACGTGTTCCCTAAAATATTACCGGTCAGTTAGTATATTTTATATAATAGTTCTGAGGTCTAGATTGTTTGACACATTAGTAGACCATGTCTTAATTGGTTGGTTTCTACTAAATGTTCATTTTCATTTGAAGCCATCAGGTTTTAAGAATAGCAGCAAGTAATAATGAGAGGTAGATTTGTTAAATGTTGCCATTTCTGACAATACAATGATGACTATAAACGTTATTTCAGGACAGTGTAGTACAGTTATTGGAAATAGAAAACTCTGGAACCAAAATAAACAAAATCATGATTGGTGAAGTAGCCCAAGTCATGTTCCTTCTACAATGCCCAGCTAGACAATGTGTTCGATACACATTACTTTAAAAAAATTTAAATTTTAAAAAATAAGCATATTTGGTGAGGCACCCCTAATAAAATATCACAGTATAAAATATCATATGCTTGCTTCTGGACATTACATTCCATGACACTGAATTGGAATTTATTTGAAATTATCTATTGCATAATAAAATCCTAACAATAAACTGTGTTATTTGGTCACATAAAGAGACATAACAGCATGGACAGATTAATAACTAAAAGTAAGAGTTAAAAATAACAGGGGAAGAGGGCGCCTAGAGCGACGATGGTGCCGTGATATATCAGATTGCTTAAACATTTTTCTATCTGAGACAGGTCAACTCGCCCAGAATCAAGAAGTGTTCAGAGAATCCATAAAAAGACCACGTTCTGGAAAGAATATGTCACATGAGAGAGATTGTATAATAAATGTTATGTGTCACTATGTTCGAGAAAACCTGAGGCATATATTTGTTTCTGACAACTCCAGATATATGGTTTGTTCATTGGTGTCCAGCTGAGATTTATTTGTGTTGAGATTTTTTTACTTCCTAATCACCACTTCGCACGACGGCTTTTACTCGATGTGTATTCTTGCATCATAATTGTGTATTATTTATTGGTACAACTCCAGGTTGTATGAAATCATTAACAGTATATTGTCTATGAACATTTGTTTGCTTATCTGTTTCTTTTTTTTTCTTTATTTTGATCTCCCATGAATTATGACTAATAGAGCTCCTGTATTATTGTGTGTTCTATGCGGTTTCTCCAGAGCTTTATCTCACAACCCAAGTCAGCAGCGCAATTGGTTCTGCATTGCACTAGTGAAAACCCATAGTTAATAGATAATCAAGATTCAAAAGCACCTTTTAGTGGTGCACCCAGGAAACCGATTGCATTAAGCTTGTGGGGAAACAATTTCGAGAAGCACTTATGAATAGTACCTGGCAATGTGAACGGAGATAAAATGAAAATTGATTGCACAAGACATACTATATCTCTGAATCTCTCGTTTATACCGACAAAGTATTGTCGCTGTCGCAGTACAGTGTAAGACATCATCTAGCCTAAGCTGTCGAGCTGTCATGTTCCAAAGATTAAGAAAATTATAGTAGTTGGCAAGTCTCCAAGGAAGTACGGCTAATATATTGATTACAGAACGAAGGTAGAACAACGCTAGAGGGCATTGCCACGTGTAATTGTTCAGTTTGAGAGCATGATTTTAGTTATCTTCCATAAGTATGTCTCGCTGAAAACAAAAAGCCGCAAATAGTTCCAGACCGCTTAGAAATGTGTGCAGAGACTCAGACTTGGATGAAGTTTTCATAATGTTGGTGAATGAAACTTCGATTCAGAGGGAGAACCAACACTAATCTAACTCTAATGAACAGTATTTCCTTATAACGGAACCAGACACCGTTATACTATCTGCATGGATTTACTCCAACTAAACAGCTAGACTCTTAATGTTTGGAGAAAAATAACCGGGACCGGTGAACTTACAATTCGTTGTAACATGTCAGATGTGAAAAGGTTCAGTACTGGGGGCAAAGAACTGTCTAATTACACGAGGAAAGTTCACTGGAAAAGGAACAATTCGTTAGAGACAGACGTAGTCGATCCAAGTCCAATTCTTGCAGTAACAGATTTTGCATGTTTTGGCCAACAATTTACAAGTGGATAATGGTTTATGCTTGATAAACCATAATGACGTAAAGTTGGTACACACTCGTTTGCTGGAGACAGATAGGAAGACTGTCACCTGCAAGGGAAGCTCACTTGAATTAAAAGCATGCCAAAATCCTGTATGATGCGAAAGTCATGTATGGCGCCAATTAAAACAGAAGAACAACTCATTTGTCATTGACGGAGAAACTATTACACTTAATTGTGTTGATTGATTTGAGAGAAAGCGCAAATAAACAACTAATGCAACTCCAATTTTCATCGCTTTGCAATATTTTGAGAAACCTACTCAATGGAGGCAAAAACACAACTTTATAAATAAAATGTTGAGGTGTTTCCCCAAGATGAAAATCTCACTATGTATGCCTTTCATCTACTAGTGGTTTCAGTCAGTTCCTCTTTTGCCAAGTTTGGCACATAAGGCGGATGTCATAGTTCTCCATGCCTGTCGGTCAGTTGCTAGGGATTGCAGATCTTGTGTATTTATGCCTGTTATTTTAATTCATTCATAAATGTTCTTCTGAGCGTTGTTTTTGGTCTTCCCTGTTTTATTTTTCCGTCTGGTGTCCACATGAAGGCTTGTCATGGAATTCTGTCTTCCTTCATTCTAAGTACGTGGCCGATGTATGTCCAACGGCGTTTAATGTTTTCATTTTGCTTAGAACTATAACATCCGTTACAGAAACACTGTTTTACAATGACAATTTGTTAAATCGTCGATTAACGTACTAGTGGTTTGCTATTGCATAATGTTTAATCTAACGGTCCCTGGTGAGATATTCCGACTTTCCTCATGGTAGTCTAACATCTTTATTGTCCATAATTCATGTTAGTATACATGTGATTATGAGTATATGTATGTCGCTGGTGAAGACTACCATATATTTGAGAATAGAATTACCAAACATTATTCCCGGTTGTAATTGTGAGAGTATGCTAATCATACCACTCGACTTCCTGTATATTTTGTCTTACGAGTATCGCTAATCACGGTTTGCGTATTCATTATACCCTAATGTAATACACATACTTTCTTCTTTCATTTACAATAGATACTTACTGTCCTCGTGTCTGGGACAACGTTCTGTGTTGGCCGGACACTGCTGCTGGTAATGTGGCTGTACAACCATGTCCAGACTATATTAATGGCTTCAAGCCTTGGGGTAAGTTCTGCTATGTATGAAACACAGTGATAACGCTCAACTACTAAACAAACTGATAAGCGTACAAAGACGGTGTTTGGAAAAGTGGGGAATTTTTTTTCCATTTTTCTGTATTGAGGTATAGAAGGAATTACTGCAGGGAAGGAACATGCTTGATGTAACCTAAGTTATTATATTATTATTATTATTATTTATATATATATATTATATATATATATATATATATATATATATATATATATATATATATAATTTTACTATGATTAGTATTCTTATTGTAATATTACATGTTGTAGTTTCTGTTTTTATTGGTGTTCTCGCTGCCGTTTCTTTTGATGCCGCAAACAAAAAATAACATGACAATTTATCTGTGTCGTATCGTTTAATCAAACAAAATATTCTAGTAAAAATTATTGTAAAATTTGGCACCGAATATTCCCTATAATGTCGGGAGATTATGATGCACAGCGTGTACATGCTATTATTGGCACATCTTTATACTTGAAAAGGGGGAAAGGGGGATTAGACAGAAAAGGTAGAGTGGTTCACAATAAGACATGATTTCAAGATCTCGTTTTCTGAATGCAACGAAACAATTAAACATTATGTTATCACCAATGTTTCTTCTTTAAATTCTGATTTGCGTTAAAACTTGCAGAATCAAATAGGATTCCAGCATTGAATATTGATATACGGCTGGAGTTTCGACTGACAGTGCAAATTTACTCGCTTCGCGCTTGTTTCCTGCCGACTAAGATACTTTTCTGTAAGATACTGGCGACTGTTCTTTATACTACCCCCCAAAAAAAAAGCAAGTCAACTCATGTATTTTAGAATTTGACCAAAGACAGTGACGGTATATTTGCTTAATTGGTTCTTCTTCTCACAGCCCATTTCGTGTGGTGTTGGATTTCAGTTTTGTTGCAGTGAGTACATATCGTTCTGGTGATGGTTATCGCGTATTTCCACAACCTTCTGTTTTTTTTATGCTGCCAATAATTATGAAACCACATGCCACAATGTCAAGATGTCTCTTATCATCTCTCTTGGTATTGGCGACTTTTCAACTTTCTTATTGTGACGATGTGTTCCATCTTTTCTCTTCTTACGATGTGTCCAAAATAGGACGGTCTCTTATGCAAGTTAGCAGTTATCTTTTTTTTTGTTACTTAAATTTCTTCATTGAACCTTATTTTACTTTTAATCTAATTTGTTAGACTACATTTATTTAAAAAATATGGACATAGTTAATGATGTACGGAAACGAAGTTTGAGATTGAATACATGTTTAGTAACAATGTGATTAATGTTGGAAATAAAGTATTAGGCAAGGAACATACAAAAACTGTTTAATACATATATTTTTGCAAAGTATTAAATATTAAGCATAAATACAATATGTTTTAAAATATTTTTTCCCACAGAAAATGCAAGTCGTCGCTGCATGCAAGATGGGACTTGGTATTTTGATATAGTACATAATAGAACATGGACGGATCTTCGGTTTTGTACAACAAAGCAGTATGATGATGCATTGACGAGAGCGGAGTTTATCAAGGTATTGCTAGTATAGATTTGATTTTAAGTTCTGTGCAATATATCATTGTGTCGACAAGTGTTATTTGTTATGTCATAATAATACTTTTTTAGAAATGTGGACACTTATCAAACGTAAAAGTTGATAACTGTTTATATATTGAAGTGATGTATTTTTATAAGTATGCAGACTACTTTATGGATGTTTTATTATCGCATGGTTCTCGGCAAGTTGAACTTCTGCAACCAATGGCATGTTTAAACAATAAAATGTCTCTTATGCAGTGTTGTCTTAGGTAGTTCATTTCACTATCTCCATCAAGCATGTCTTCCATTGTTAGTTCTTCCATACCTACATGCATCTTTATGTAGACAATATAAGTTTAAACTTTCTCGTTATAAAGCTGCTTAGGAGGCAACTCTATTTTAAAAATAATGTTCTTATCACTTCTTGATTCGTCAATTTTTTTCTGTCCATGGTGTTCTCAACGTCGTTCTGTAGCATTTCATGTCGAAGGTAGCAGTTCTCTTTGCTACTACTTTATTAAATGATATGTTTCACATTCATAAGATGCTACTATGAATATGTTTTCTATGACTTTTTGTTGTTGACGTTCGCTCCTTACCTTTCACCGGATCTGTCTTGTAGCAGGATGTTCCTACTAGATCACTCTTGTAGCAGGATGTTCGTTCTAGATATCTCTTGTAGTAGGACGTTCGTTCTAGATATCTCTTGTAGCAGGATGTTCCTACTAGATTTCCAGAAGGTTCTAGTTCACAGAATGGAAATGCATTCTGTCACCGCTTTATTTTAGCCAATGGCCGGATGATTTGATATAATTAGATGTGGCAAAGATATTTAAATGATGCCTTTCCACTGATATTTTATTTGTGCTAGTTTTGATGTCAATATTGCATTTCTTATCTTCATTTCTGCTTCGATATTCCAAAAACTGTTTATGGTTGCTGCTATATTCAAAATCGTGGCATCGTATCGTTCTTGGTTATCAATTATAACTTTTGAATGGGTTTTTAATATATTTGTTGTCAAAGATTCTATGTTATTCATATTTAAGTGTTAGTACCGAGCCTCGAGTGTGTGTCTGTTTATTATGAAATAATCACTATGTGTGAGCAAGTAGTTCCTAGTCTTTCGGGCACAGGGTTCTTTTCAGTTGTGTATCAAAGATGACAGTTGACACCTTAACTTACGTAAAATTGTTTCAAAGACATGGTTGTGTAAGGAAGGTTTATGGATTGAAAAAGAACAGGACCTTAAATGTCTTGATATAACCTTTGATAGAAATCTATCATTCAACAAACACATCACAAATATGATTCAGAAGGCTAAAATAGGGATAAGCGTTATCTAAGTTATGGCGACTTTCAACATGCAGCAAGGGGTACTTTTTGCGTCTACAAGTGGTGGTGCTATCTGTCATAGATTATGGCCTCGACCTAATAACACTGTCACAGACATACAAGTCGATAGATTGAAAACAGTCCAAAATGAGGCAATGACAGCGATGCTGGGGTGTACTAGAGATAAACCCATCTCTTCTATGAGATTTCTGCTTGATCTCCCCAGCATTAGAATGCGGCCTCAGGTAACACAGGTTAGGTCGTACCTTAAAGTGACAGAATACAACAACCATCCACTGCAACCACGTCTAGATGAGCCAATGGGAAAACGAATCAAGCGTGGCAGATCATGGATGGCAAAGGCTGAAGACACACTGTGAAGAGTATGTGAATTCGAAGAAATAGGAAAGAGCAGCGAATGGATGGAGGTAGACACTAAGGAGAAATACTGACTAAAGTAATAATACAACTAGATAAAGAGTGTCAAAAATGAATGTGCCTCTGGGCCCAGATTACAGTCAATGATGCTGAAACGTGCACATACAGAGAATGTCAGAAATGGGAGTGTCTGGAGAAGAGAGAAAGAAAAGTAATTTTTTTTGGAAAGTCCCGAAGATCACGCAATCAACACCTGACCGGGACTCTGAGTCTACATACACTGGGATTGCTGCTGGAATGGAGGGAGAAGCATTTATGGAAGTGCCCCACGTGCTGTGATGCTAGTTTCTAATCAAGAATCAAGGTTTATAGATGTATGCTTAGTCTCGAAGGGAGACGTTCCACTGCGTCTGTATCCCATGATTACCACGTCCTGCCAGGAACACAGCACACACTTCTAGGCCAACTATCTCATCATTCTTCTGTCAGATTTGTTTGACACATCCGCAGTGATGGCACATCAAACATTCCCCGTTACCTAAGTGTATGTCACAAAAGAATAACGGTGTAATGACAGCTGGTCTAGACATCGTCATCATCTATTTGTTGATTATTTGATAGAAGACAAAAGTAAGAAATTGTGACAAGAAATTGCAATGATAATTTGTTCACATATGACAGGTTGTCAGCATATCTCCCAACTTTTTTCAGTCACCTCCTGCGACATGCATGGAAAGAAGACAGTGGACATATTCTTTGAATCCTGTACTAGAATTCCAGGATCAGTTTCCACATGTTTGTTATTTATTGATAGAATCAGCTATTCAAGACTTACCTTTTTTTACATCAAATATTAACTAGCATTCCACAACGAGATCGGTTCTATTAACACTTTGTTAAATATGTTCCACAACGAGATCGGTTCTATTAACACTTTGTTAAATATGTTCCACAACGAGATCGGTTCTATTAACACTTTGTTAAATATGTTCCACAACGAGATCGGTTCTATTAACACTTTGTTAAATATGTTCCACAACGAGATCGGTTCTATTAACACTTTGTTAAATATGTTCCACAACGAGATCGGTTCTATTAACACTTTGTTAAATATGTTCCACAACGAGATCGGTTCTATTAACACTTTGTTAAATATATGTTAAGATGACGATTTCATCCACACATAATATATTTTTTTATAATATTAGTCCGCTGATTTAATATTAAGTAAAGACAGCTCTGTCGAACTTTCTCGTGGTTTTTCTTTCTACTATTTCTTCGTCTTATTCTTCTTCTGCCTTCATTCTTGGACTCCTACTGATTCAGGATCTAAACAGAAGAAAGGAATGTGTTAAGCACCATGCATTATGTCATGGTTTACTGCCTGGCTACGATATTTTCACCTTTCAACCTGACACGCTCTAATTCATCGTTTTTTTGGGTCACTTTTACATATTGTATTGGACAGTCATCTACACCCCCAAACCCTACTTAGTTGACTCCTACGATGTGCACAGCATGCTACAGTGTTGTTATTCATTGCTTTCTTTTCTGATGCAGGCAACATACGTGCGGCATGTGGTTTGAAAATCGCTCGTCCACACTTTACTGGCTATATCTTTGTTTGTGTTAGTTGTGTCTGAAAACCTCCACAATTTCTTAATGGCATTATAAAATGCAGTATATACTTTAAGCGTTACATGACCGGCAGATATGACAAAATAACGTCATAAGTTCAACTTTTGTAATGTTATGCGCAGAACCATGGAAATCTTTATCATAATTTGCGTTTTTTCGTGACGTCACTTGACGAGCAGAACTAGCAGACGAGTTGACTCTCGGCATGGTCCATGGGACATATTTTTCTGTTCCATCCCATCCCATCCCATGGCAATTTATGCCTGTCCCATCCCATCCCATCCCATGGGATTACTATTATAATATTAATATGGAATACATTTAAAATAAAATTATGAAATTTATGAAAGTTTAGATTTAGTGTCTACTAAATAGGACTACATATACAAAGAGACATGCAAAACGACAAAATTTATTTACAAATCGCGAAAGACGACAATCAACAATGGCTGACTAGCCGCGCGCATGCGCAATGTGCCAGTCTGGCAGTGTTACCGCTCGTCACATTGAGAAAAACCTAGACAAGCCTTTAAATACATGGGAAATACAAATATGTGCTGTCCCATCCCATCCCATCCCATGGGACGTTTCCCATGGGAATCCCATGGGAATAACATTCATATGGACAAGCCTGTTGATTCTAAACCACAATGGGTAATGCAATCGCAGTTGTCTGTTACACTAGATAAAACACTCCCTAATGTCATCCGTGAAACCACACCCCTCCAAACAACTACACATCCTACTCCACAATGCTAGAAATAACACTAATCCTAATCCCTCACCCTCTTCCCCTCACAAATCTCACAAATACTAAAACAAGCTGTCTCCCCTCCATGCTATATTTGTCACTACGCGCGAACAGTGTTTCATTTTTTACAACCCTAGGTTTGTTCCGTTAAAACTTGGTCACATCTCGCAGGCATGTACCCTTTAAAGCATATATTATATATTATAATATAACGTTGATATGAGCTGTGTTACAAGCAAACTGTATTACACAAGTCAGCACAGACAAACGCAAAGAAAATAATTTAAAACGACAAGTCAAATCCTGCAACAATTTGGCGAATCAGTGAACTCGAACTATACACAGACATCAAAGATTTCTACAAGAAATTTTTTTTTCAAGACAGATAAATATGAGACCAGTGAAATTGTAAAAGATGAAAATGAAAACGCAATAAATGATCTGAAAATAATCCTGGAAGATAGCAACATTATTTTAAGAAACGAGTAATCCTAAAAGACAAAGAGGAAGACAACGCAGTAAATACTTTATCGGAAGAATTAGAACTAAACATACAAGCAGCTGAAATACAAATCGCTATACGAACGGCACCACCAAGCACAGCAACTGAATCTTATAACATGCAAGTCAAATAATCGAGGAAGAAACAATAATAGGGAGAAAGTGACTATTGGGACTGTTTTATATAATGTGAAACAAACAAGAAGCACCAAAAGGTTGATGAAAGGATGTGATATTACCTATTCAGTAGACAAAAGGCAACAACAAATATTTGACAAAATACAGAAGCATCTCACCATTAAACGCCACATTACGAAAATCATCCGTAGTATTTCAGAAAAAATGTTACATTGTTTCCTTAACATCATTATAACCATCTGCAGCCTGGCGTGGGTAATCATGGCTCTCTGCATCTCTCTATTTCCAGCATTATGCATCAGGATCGTTTTTGTTTCCCTGCCGTTCCAGGTTCTTAAATTGTCTAATATTTTCTCATGTTGTCGTCCTCTGTCTCTGTTGTCTTAAATCTTGCCTGTTGTGACTGTTCAAAACTCCTTGTCTCATAAAGTGGGCAAAAAAATCAATATTGTATTTTTCTTATATTATTGATTAAGTTTCGTCTCGCATTTGACTCTTTCAACACCTCCACGTTAGTTTTTCTGACACTCCATTGTATTCTCAGCATTCTTCTCTAGAGCCACACCTCTACTACCTCTAATTTCCCACTTTCCTGTTTGTTTATTGTCCATGACTCACATTTATATGTTAGTATAGTAGTTATATGGCTCTGCAAATTAGCTTAACTAGAGGTTAATAATAGTCAAAATAAAAAAAAATGTCTTATACAAGTCAGGGCGACAGCTGAAATAAAGTAAAAACCGAAGTCAAGCGGCTTTTATTTCTACAGCCAAAAAGCCGTCCTGAACTTCTTAATAGGAAAACACACAGTAATGAAAGTTTAAGTAATACTACTCAAATTAGCTTTGGTAATTTCGCTAGTATAAAAGATGTACAGATGTTATCTTACACTTAGACAACTAGCATAGAAAACATATGAAAACAATCATGTACTATATATTGCGTTCGTTGTAGTATACAGAGTTTTCGACGGAGTCGACAGACAAATACGAAAAAACACTATCACCATATGGGGACCACAACACCTAATAAATGTGTGTACGTTTATTTATGCCAAAACGAAATGTGCAGTTAGATAAATTGTAGAACTTTAAGGCAAATTCATTCTGGAGTACGCAATGGATATGTTCTACCTCCCTTGCTCGTCATCACATACATCTATTGTATATGTAAATTAGCCAACCAAAGAAAAAGAAAATCTATCGACCGAATTTCATTTTGACGATAAAGCAATAATATTAACATCTCGAGGTCAACTACAACACAATAAAAAAGACTACATGCACCATGTAAGGACTTTAAAAAGAAGACAAAACAGCGAAACGATAGACGTAATGACAATCGCTAAAGAAAAAAGACACACTTCTATTGTCATCGATGGTCAAAAACTTAAATAGGTAAAAGATCTTACTTGCCTAGGAAGCATCATATTAGTAAATGCACTAAATACCAAAAAATTCAAGAAAATGCAACATACATAGCATATCAGGTTCTAAGGTACATGTGCCCTATTCCATAACACAAAAATCTGAACATGACCTCTAAAATAGCATTGTGCAAAACGGCATTATTCCGTCACTGTGCTATCATCATCATCAAGTGCCGTCTCCTCAACGAAGGTTGGCTGCAACGTATCTCCAACATCTCCTGTCTCTTGTCTTGATGGTGCACTCTGCTAGACTGTAACCTGTCCATCGTGTAATGTTACTCTCCCACTTGTATCTCTGCCTACCTCTTGCTCGCTTCCCTTTGACTTTACCCTCAAGTAAGGTCTTCAATAAGGTGTCATTTCTTTTAATGTGTCCAAAGTATTTTATTTGCCTGATCTTTATTTCTCTTAGTAGTTCTTTCTTCATATTAAGTGTCTTTAGCACCTCTTTATTTGTTTTCTTCTCTTTCCATGATGTTCTCCCTATTCTTCTGTATACCCACATCTCAAAGGCATCAATTTTGTCTTCTAATTGTTTATTTAGTGTCCATGTTTCTGAGCCATACATTAATATGGAATAGATGTAGCATTTTATAATTCTAATTTTTAATTTGTTTGTAATTTGTTTAGATATTAATAATTTCCTCATGTCATTGAAAGTACTTTTAGCCATTCCTATTCTCCTTTTAACTTCTGTTTCACATCTGCCATCATTTGTGACTAAGTGTCCAAGATATTGATACTGTTTTACTTGTTGTAGTTTCTCTCCCTGTATGTTTATGTTTACCTCCTGTTCTTCTGTGTCTTTGCTGATTATCATGGTTTTTGTTTTTTGAATGTTTATATCCAGTCCATATTCATTACTTAATTTATTGACTTGATCTATTAGTCTTTGTAGTTCATGTTCACTTTCTGCCAAAAGAACAGTGTCATCTGCATATCTAAGGCTGTTTATTATTGTCCCATTGATCTTGAGTCCTGGTATTTCTTCTATATTTTTAAAGATATTCTCTGTGTAGATATTAAATAGGCTTGGTGATAAAATGCATCCTTGTCTTACCCCTCTTCTTATTTCTATGTATGGAGAGTAGCTGATTTCACACCTTATTGATGCAGTTTGTTCCCAATATATATTTCTATTCAGCCTGATGTCTTTTCCATCTATGCCTATTTCTTGTAGACATTTGATTAATTTTTCATGTTGGACTCTGTCAAAGGCCTTGCCGTAGTCTATGAAGCAAATATAGATACTTTTTTGGACTTCTATATATTTATCTATCACTAGCCGGATACTCAGTGCTATAAATAATACCAAAACAAATCGTTTACAGAAGAAGATAAAAAAAACTAATCACCACAGAAATAGCTCGTTTATATAAAATTACATCCTAACCAGAAGAGACAGAATCAGAAAGAAAGAAACATCGGACGACGAACTAACGCAAAATTATAATTCTGAAATACATTAAAGACAACATATTTAATGGATTGCACACATTATCAAACTAGAATCTTGCAGCATTCCCAGAAACAAAATGCTATATAAACACAATACATAGAAAACTAGAGATAAAATGCGGATTACTGGGAAAAAAACAGGTCACGTAAAAAAGCATATATGAAGCACACAAAAATACCGTCTCCGTGAAACTCTTCTACTCTTTTCCCTGCAAATCACAGAGGAATACAACGAAAGGAAAGAAAGACAGACCGACAATGTTCCTAACTAGAAGACAAGAAACGAGTTGGTCCATTGTTAAAGATCAATTTTGTCACTACCGTTGCAAAATAAATCAAGACGAGATCTTACAATAATAAATGTCAAAAAGAGAGATGTCAGAACAAGAGATGACAAAACAAAAGACATTATAAATCATGATATTGGAAATTTGGATATTTAGTTGGATGTTTCCAACAAAATTCACAGACACGATTGTAGCATAAATCTGGCAAGAATGTCAACTTCCTCTCATATTCTTCACACAACAACTGAAGTGGAAAGATCAGAAAACAGTCACGTTCCTTTATACCTTACATTTTAATCTTCCGTCGTTCTCAAGCGTATACTAGTTATCAGAATATATTCTAGAGAACTGAATATGTTGTATCATGATTTACAGGTTGGCTGCGACACATGTGTCTTTCGGCCCGACACATCCAACTTCAGCATGTCGTATATGTTCGGATCCCGGCAACACACTTGTGTATGATATAATAGAAACAAAGCGAGTTTTGTGAAAACACTTTATATTAAACTTATATATATATATATATATATATAATTATATATTTACCTGATGGACCAACGTTTCATACATTCTAAGTTTGCTATTGTTTAGGAAATTTCACATTCACAGATCAACAGTTCAGTGTGAACAATCAGAAAATTAGAAGTGCTTACATGTAATAGATTTCATCCTCAGTCGCACATGGGCAGAATCAAACTCATGTACAACATTGGTTATGGCATCTCGCTGGCTTCACTGGTGGTTTCTGTTGTCATTATGATCAGTTTCAAGTAAGTACTTGTATAACTGTTTATTTGTATGTTTCAAGTGAGTAATTTGACAAGCGTCACTTTATATGTTTTGATTAAGTATTTTTATAAGTGTCCATGTGTATGTTTTATTTACGTACTTTTATAAGTGTCCATTTGTATGATTCACTTAAGAACTTTTATAAGTATCCATTTTCTTGTTTAAATCCCTAGGAATTACTAACAATAATGCCTTTGTTTGCTATATCACAAATGAAAAAAAGGCGTCTGGGTGTTTCTCCAGAGCTTGCCTTCAAAACCATAAAACCTCAAATATTAGCTTCATGCAATGCTTTGAGATTCTTTCTCAGAATGTATCCATGTGTATAAGTGGCAGTAAATACTTTATAAAATAGGAACATACTTTCATTCAATAAAATGTTGAAAGAACACTGATAGGAAACATAGAAGTCAATGTTCTTGGGACAAATGTAATCTTGTTTCGCGATTAGGAAATATCATCACTTCACAAGGGGTATTCCCATAAGTTTTCTGATCGCTATTTCGCCATACAGTTTAGAGCAAATAAGCTCAGTGATTCAGTCATTTGTAGGTCCCAGTCATTAGTAGGTCCCAGTCATTTGTAGGTACCAGTCTTGTGTAGTTCCCAGTCATTTGTAGGTACCAGTAATTCATAGGTCCCAGTCATTTGTAGGTCCCAATCATTTGTAGGTCCCAGTCATTTGTATGTCCCAGTCATATGTAGGCCCCAGTCATTTGTATGTCCCAGTCATATGTAGGTCCCAGTCATCTGTATATCCCAGTCATTTGTATGTCCCAGTCATATGTAGGTCCCAGTCATTTGTAGGTCCCAGTCATTTGTATATCCCAGTCATTTGTAGGTCACAGCCATTTGTAGGTCCCAGTCATTTGTAGGTCCCAGACATTTGTAGGTCCCAGTCATCTGTAGGTCCCAGTCATTTGTATATCCCAGTCATTTGTATGTCCCAGTCATATGTAGGTCCCAGTCATTTGTATGTCCCAGTCATCTGTAGGTCCCAGTCATCTGTATATCCCAGTCATTTGTATGTCCCAGTCATCTGTAGGTCCCAGTCATCTGTATATCCCAGTCATTTGTATGTCCCAGTCATCTGTAGGTCCCAGTCATTTGTAGGTACCAGTCATTTGTATATCCAAGTCATTTGTAGGTACCAGTCATCTGTAGGTCCCAGTCATTTGTATATCCCAGTCATTTGTATGTCCCAGTCATCTGTATATCCCAGTCATTTGTATGTCCCAGTCATCTGTAGGTCCCAGTCATCTGTATATCCCAGTCATTTGTATGTCCCAGTCATATGTAGGTCCCAGTCATTTGTAGGTACCAGTCATCTGTAGGTCCCAGTCATCTGTATATCCCAGTCATTTGTATGTCCCAGTCATATGTAGGTCCCAGTCATTTGTATGTCCCAGTCATCTGTAGGTCCCAGTCATCTGTATATCCCAGTCATTTGTATGTCCCAGTCATATGTAGGTCCCAGTCATTTGTATGTCCCAGTCATCTGTAGGTCCCAGTCATCTGTATGTCCCAGTCATTTGTATGTCCCAGTCATCTGTAGGTACCAGTCATTTGTATATCCAAGTCATTTGTAGGTACCAGTCATTTGTAGGTCCCAGTCATTTGTAGGTACCAGTCATTTGTAGGAACCAGTCATTTGTAGGTCCCAGTCATTTGTAGGTACCAGTCATTTGTAGGTACCAGTCATTTGTAGGTACCAGTCATTTGTAGGTCCCAGTCATTTGTAGGAACCAGTCATTTGTAGGTACCAGTCATTTGTAGGTACCAGTCATTTGTAGGAACCAGTCATTTGTAGGTACCAGTCATTTGTAGGTACCAGTCATTTGTAGGAACCAGTCATTTGTAGGTACCAGTCATTTGTAGGTCCCAGTCATTTGTAGGAACCAGTCATTTGTAGGTACCAGTCATTTGTAGGTACCAGTCATTTGTAGGTACCAGTCATTTGTAGGTACCAGTCATTTGTAGGAACCAGTCATTTGTAGGTACTAGTCATTTGTAGGGTCTTCTGATTCTTCCAGAAAGAACACACTTTATCTCCTCTTCCCATTTATGTAATTCTATGTACATATTATTTCCTCTATCAGTCTATCCTCTATTTTATAGTCTATCCATGAATATTTTAATTAATTTTTAATTGTCCCTTCTCATCGATTTGCCATCAACTGTAGCTTTACCTGCCTATGAACCAACTTTTATGTTGACTCCGACTCTCACATGCCAAGGATAGTAGATGCATGCGATGCTTTGGGCACTGTTGCGAAGAGTAACCTACACCTTTCTTTTGCACTTTTTGTATCTTGCGCAGCATACTCTGTGAGTCTGATAGTCTGATAACACTGCGAGTGTTGGTGGTTGTGACGTCAGTAAAATTAGAGCTGATGTTACTGCCTCTATTTCCATTCTCAAGCTAGGTGTTGTTGTGGGATAGGCAGCAGATATCTCCATCACTTTTTGGATTTTGTTATGCGTCATAACTCCATCAATACATGCATATTTATAAATGGAGCATTTAACGAAAGACAAATTTTTGCAGAAGAAAGAGAAACATAAAGTGACGCAGACATTGGGGACCAGATATAATGTTGTAGGATAACAGGAGAGAATCTTCTATAGTATCAGATAATCATGTTTGCAGATTAAGCAAGCATTTTCGTATAGGTTTTACCAAAATATTTCACTCGTTTACATCCTAACAAGGATGGCGCTGTATAATTATACTAGCATACGCATATCACTTCTTCCAAGATTTAATAAAATTAACATTTATTAGCAACTGTTCGCAATAAAGATATGTTGAATTAGGACATCCTTAAAAACGCGGTTTTGCATGTAAATTCTCAGCTGCTTGGCCGGTGGTTTAAATATAACCACATGGCTAGTGTAATGAGTGTAAATGTAAGTAGATTTCAGTATTGCCAATAGTAAATACGACATATTAGCAACGAAAGGACAAAGACGTTTCGACTAAAAAATCTTCATCAGGGCGTAAAAACAGGCTAAGATAAATCTCCATTGGAACACACTTGTAGTACTGCAAATAGCAAATAATATAATGGAAATTAATGTGTTCCTATATATATATATATATATATATATAATATATATATATATATGCCTGCCCTTGTCCACTGTTTCCTTCCAGATGAACGGCTTTAGTCAAAACGTCTACCGTCCTTGTTTTTTCGTTGCTGGTATGTCGTGCTAATTTTGGTGACACTTTAATCTATTTATAGCTATATTCATACCCGCCTGTGTTATCACAGCCCCTATATTTCCACTGAGTAGTGAATTGGTGATGGCGCATTTCTTCAATCTTTCTATGGCGAAGGAAGTGTATTCTTCATTTCATGTTGTGTCAGTTATCAGCTAATATTACAAATAATTATTGACGTAAGATTGAAAACATTAAATCAATTCACTGATTTTCTTCTTCTGCGTTCGATCTACTATATTCATCACAAATTTGGTGTGATTTCGGTCAGGGAGCCTGAAGTACCTTGTGTTACCGTTCATTTTGCACAATGTAGGCCTAGCATAACTGATTTCGGCATATTTTTAATTCATGTTATCGTCCCTAACCTGTAACAGCGATCATATTAGTCGATTGTGTATCGACTCTACCTAGTTGCGGTCTATCATCCACTGAGCCCTAGGACTTTACTGACCACAATATATCCTTGGATGACAATCTCCGAGAAGGTTATCAGCAGGGATTTAGACTAGGGTCCACAACGTCTCTCTCACACTAGGTGTTCCGCTGATAAAAGATTTCCTCTGCTACCGCACTGCAAGAGTAAAAGTAGATGGTATAAACTAAGCAAACGTGTTACTCTGCAACAAGGAGTACCTCAAGGAGGAGTGATCTCTCCTACCCTCTTCCTAGTATTCATCAATGATATGGGAGAGAAACTGTCACATCATATTTCAAAGGCTCTTCATGCAGATGACTTTGCTGCCTGGAGTGCGGCAGGAAACCTATCCACTGCAAAAAACAGAATGCAGACAGCACTTGACACCTTAAGTGAATGGGCATCTGACTGGGGAGTCCAGATCAACCTCTCCAAAACGGTAACAACCATCTTCTCACTTTCAAACCACCAAGAAAAAGCAAATCTTAAAATTAATGGAAGTGAGCTAGCACATGTGGAGAACCCTACATATCTAGGGGTCACACTAGACAAGCGACTCACCTGGAAACCACACCTAATAACCACCGAGCAAAAGGCAACCAGGAGGCTATCCGTGATGAAGAAACTTGCAGGAACAAGCTGGGGAGCAAATGGAAATATTCTCCGAAAAGTCTACATGGGTGCAGTCAGACCTGTAGTAGAATATGGAATGACAGCCAGGGCATCAGCATCAAAAACAAACACTAATCGCCTATCTAAATTATAAAATGCAGGACTTCGACTTATCTCTGGAGGGATGAAAACCACTCCAATCCATGCAATGGAAAAACATGCAAACATCCGCCCACTGGATTACAGAAGAGAAGAAAGAATGCTTGTTCAAAGGGAATAATTAAGCGCATGCCAAACCATCCTATGTATGCACAAATTTCTAGATCAACCACAAGCAGGTTGAAGAGAAACAGCTTCTGTCACATCTCTAAAGATATCCATGAACAACATAAAGAAATCCTCACAAACCTCCCAAATGAAATTGAAACACTAACGGACTTTGAAGAGCCAGGCAATAGTCTCCAGAATGTCTCCATAATAACACAGGTTCCTGGAATAATTAATAAGGAATATCAAACTCCACCTCAACTAAAATCATTGACACTGGAGATGATAGAAATAAAATACAATCCCAAGGATTTGACACATGTCTACACAGATGGATCGGCAGAAGGAGCAGTAAGGAATGGAGGAGGTGGAATTTTTATAAGACTCAAAGATGGGAAGACAATATCAAAAGCTTTTCCAACCGGGAAATACTATTCTAATTTAGAGCAGAAGCAGTTGCACTCCATCACGCACTGAAAGCCTTCACTGAACCAGGACTGCCAAGACCGAAGAAGATAGCCATATTCACAGATTGCAGATCCCTACTGAAATCAATCCAGAGCAACAGAAAACCAAAGCCTTCTGTACAATATCAGACATGAGCTAAGACAGATCCAAAAATCAACAGCTATTGACCTTCAGTGGATACCATCACACTGTGGAGTCATGGGAAATGAGAAAGCGGATGCTCTGTCAAAGGCAGGAAGTGAAATGGAGCAACACAGACTACCACTGTCTTACGGAGAAGTAAAAACAATAATCCGCAACACATACTCAGCAAAGTGGAAGAAAGAAATGGAAGGGGAATACGAACATGATGCAATACATCTCCTCCAAAGATATCAACAGACCACAATATTTCGCCTTAGAACAGGCCACTTCAGACAATTGGGTCACCTTTATCGATTAAGGATCTCATACACAGATGAATGTCCATGTGGATTCGGAACCCAGACTCCAGAACACATACTTCAGGACTGCCCAACATACAAAGAGCAAAGACAGCAGACCTGTCCAGAGGATACAGACTTGAGGCAAAAGCTATGGGGCATCCGCTCTGACCTGGAGAAGACAGTGGACTGCGTCTTGATGACAGGTCTGACTGGTATAGCATGACCACATGCTGAACGCAGAAGATGAAGAAGAAGGTGTTCCGCTGCGAGTGAACTTGCCTCGTGTAATTATAACACGTTGCACTAGCTTTTCCCATAACCAAATGTAATTATTGATTACCCATCTAACGTATTAATGCCAATTTTTGCATATAATGTTAATTTTGGTTTAGACCCAATAAATATACACTTTGTATTTGTGCATCGTGTTAACTTTTTATACACGAATTAAATCATTTGATCTTGTCGGCATACTAATTATTGTGTATCAATAAAATAAATTGTATCACTACATCTGCTACTACTACTACTACTACTACTACTACTACTACTACTACTACTACTACTACTACTACTACTACTACTACTACTACTACTACCTACTACTACTACTACTACTGTTACTACTACTGCAACTGTTACTACTATTACTACATCTGCTACTAATACTACTACTGTTGCAGTTACAAGAATCCTCGTTTCCAATGTAATATGGAGCTACAAATGCTGCTCGATGAAGAATTACATCTAATTGTTTCTTATTTTTGCAGCTTTGACCATGCCCTTACCATTTTCATCTGAGTTTTTTTTTCCAGTTTTTTACTGGTATCCTTTGGTCTCCCCAAATCATTCATTTCATTTTTAATCCTACTAACGAGTATACGTGGTTAAGTTTCATCCGCCTGTTTTTAGGAACATGCTCATTTGATTCCTACATTACTTTACACTTCCACAACATTTGTTATAAATTCCTACTTCATCTATGTCCTGAAGGTTCTAATATGTCTTACCTGTGGTTCTACTAGTCCAACTGGCAATCTCTGATATGCAGCAATTTTTTAGTGAACTCCTCCAGTAAAGAACATGGTGATTACGCTGTTATGCGCTTGTCCTCATTTCTTCTACAAAGCAAAACAATATATTCGCGTTTACTCCCCTTTAATGACAATAACCGGCTTACCAAAGAATCCCTCTGACAAGCTGTGACATAATTTCTGTTACATGTTCTCCGGCAAAAAAAAATGATGTAGTAATTAAAATATCGATATGAACTTTCAAGTGCTCTGAGACCGAGTGTCAGGGAAAATGAAGCAGTGTGACATTTCTTCAGTAAATTGATATTTTCAAAATATTTTAGTTTGGGTTAGAGTTTAGAGTTAGAGTCCCAGATAAAATGAACAGCATCAAGCGAGTAATGACGTCACATCATATCATGAGATCTTTAGAAACCCGTTCACGCCAGTATAGGAAATAAGAAAATGTTCTGCCTTTGTAGAAGGATTGAGGACAAATACCAATTATAATTGATAGTTACACATGAGTTTGTACAATTCCCTTTATGCCCTAACCTCCAGTAGTATTGGTGCATGCTTGTTCTCAGCCATATGTATAAATTTGTTATTATTTTATAGTATCTAACTAGGTTCATCATAATAGGTAATACTATAATATATATAGCTATACATGTGCAACTTCCGCTAACATTTCTTCAATGTATCTCTTCCTTCAGAAGACTTCACTGTCCTAGGAATAGCATACACATCAACCTTTTTCATTTCCTTTATTCTGCGAGCATCCATCTCATTTATGAAAGAAAACATTTTGGTAGAAGGAGTGGGATTTCCCTCTGACGTCATCACAGACGGGGATGCACCAGTTATATTCAAGAATGAAAGTTCCGTATGTACTAGCACAAGTATCATTTGTGTATTTATATTTGTAATACTATTTGTTTGACTCCGCCTACGCAACTCGGCATGGCATGTGGTTGATTGATTGATTGATTTATTGGTAGTGATAGTAATTATTGTAGTTTATAAAATTTATCACGAACCTTGCTTAAACGTAAATGGCGTAACACCGAAAGTTGGGAATATGTTCAAATATTTAAGTAGCACTTTATCACAAATGGCCACCGTTTATAATGAAGTGTATATCAGGATCTCCGAGGCAAGCAGCACCACCTTCGGCGACAGACTGTACGAAAATATGTGACATAGAAATGACATTACAGACTAAGCTGGGCGTTTATAAAACAGTGGTACTTCCAGTGTTGTTATACGCTGGGAAAACATGGACTGTGCATAGACGACAAATGAGAAAACAATCACTTTCACACAATTTACCTCAGAAAAGGTATGAAGATCAAATGGCAAGACAATTATTTTTAGATACCTTTGTTGTT